>JAAAWM010012102.1:0-171170 GCA_036873465.1 Thinopyrum obtusiflorum
ATGTGTGATGAGCTCGAGAGGAAGAGGGGAAGAACAGAGAGGAGAGGGGAAAGGGGAAGAACAGAGTGAGCTCGGGTGGACGAAGGGTTTATGTAGGACGACCTTTAGTACCGGTTCGTGCCAAGAACCGGTACTAAAGGGGCTGGAGGGGCCCCAGTCTGACAACATCCTGCCACCACTCTCATTAGTACCGGTTCGTGGCACGAACCGGTGCTAAAGGTTCGCCACGAACCGGTACTAATCAAAGCGGCCCGGCTAGCCGTTGGAACCGGCACTAATGTATACATTAGTGCTGGCTCAAATACAAACCGGCACTAATGTGCTTCACGTTTGACCCTTTTTCTACTAGTGCTCGGTTAGGAGTTCTAGCACTACACGGACACGTAGTCGAGACGTACACGGTGTCATGATTATTCCTTACATTCACCCCCCTAAGCTTGACATCCTCGTTTCGGCCTGGATCCCAAGTGCGACTACTACTATTCATAGTCATAATCTTTGGCATTGCGTTTGCCATTTTTCGTAGCATTTCAGGGACCGTCTTTGCTGCCATCAGCTCGTCTGTGGCTTGACGGCAGCGCTCCTCTTTGACCGCGTCTTCAATCTTCACCTGTTTTTCGGTGCTTGAAAGACTGCCTTTCGCATCCGTGAGGGGACATCCTTTGAACCCGAGCGAGACCAAACTTCGGTCTAACTTTGAGTTCCAAGCTCTTGGCGCTTGCTTCAGCCGGTAAAGTGCTTTCTTGAGCTCGTAAACTGTAACACCCCGGATGTAACAATTTATACTCCAACTCTTGCCGTTTCCGGTGCTAAGTTATATTTATTTCCTTGGGTTCGGGTTTTGTCTCCGTGTGTTGTTGTCATTGTCATGCTTCTCATATCATGTCATCATGTGCATTGCATTTGCATACGTGTTCGTCACATGCATTCGAGCATTTTCCCCGTTGTCCGTTTTGCATTCCGGTGCTTCGTTCTCCTCCGGTGGCCATTTCTAGATTTCTTTCATGTGTGGGGATTAAACATTTCCAGATTGGTCCGAGCCTTGCCAAGCGGCCTTGGTTTACTACCGGTAGACCGCCTGTCAAGTTTCGTATCATTTGGACTTCGTTTGATACTCCAACGGTTAACCGAGGGACCGAAAAGGCCTCGTGTGTGTTGCAGCCCAACACCCCTCCAATTTGGCCCAAAACCCACCTAACTCTGCTCCATCATCTAGAGCGTTCGATCACGATCGCGTGGCCGAAAACCACACCTCATTTGGACTCTCCTAGCTCCCCCTATGGCTATAAATAGATCCCCTCCGTTTTCGGATCTCCTTCCTCCTCGAAACCCTAAAAATCGCTCCCGCCGTCTCCGGACATGTCCGCCGTCCGCCAGACGTCTTTGTGCCGCCACCCGCAGCCAATGGGCGCGTGACACATCACCACCGCCGCCGCCACTCCCGCCGGCCCGCCCAGGCCTGAGGCGGGCCCTCTCCCACGCCATCCGGGCCGCCTCGCCCGCCCGGCTGCGCCGCCTCGCCCGCTCGGCCGCTCGCCCGCTCCGCCGCCACGCGCCGCCGCCGCCGCTACCACCACCAGCCGCCCTCGTCGCTCCGGAGACCCGCGCCGGCCGGAGCCGCCCCAGCAGCCGCCTCCCCGACCTCCTCCGGTCGTGAACAGTGCTCGCCGGAGTTTGCCTCGTTTTGCGTGCCACCAAACCCTAGATCCAGATCTGGGAGGTTGTTTTTTCCTAAGTCCTTGAAATTTCAGTCCATGTGCACATGTTCACGGCTCCGTAACTTTGCATCCGTAGCTCCGATTCATGCATATAGCATATCAAAATGTTCATCTCAGAGAGTACATCATTTCATTCCATTGCATCATTTTCATTTGAGCTCATCTTGATGCCCGAAATGCTGTTAGAAGAGGGCTGCTTGAGATTATTGTCAGATCTGCTACTCCGTTTAGCACTTTTGTCATTTTTGCCATGATTATTGTGTGGATGCTATGCCCGTGAGTTCTACATATGTTTTGTTAAGGGTTTTGTCATATTTCCAAAGGTGCAACCCATGTATTTTTGTGATGTGTGTGGTGACTTGTGCAAGCTTGCAAAGTGGTGCACTTGCTAATTCTGTTTTCAGGGACTTAGCAATTTCACTAAGTCCTGGAGCTGTTTATCTCATGATGCCATATGTTCTTGTTGTTTCCTAGTGATCCGTGCCTCTTTTGAGGATGATCAGTAAGGATGTTTTGTTAATCTTGTAGTGATCTATCCATCCATGCCCTTGTTTGCAATTATGGAGACCCCTAGCTTGCTACATGCGAGGAGCTCTAGCAAGAAAAAACAAAATAGTCATTTTTTCTCAAGTTTTTTCCCGAGCCAAATTTTGTTTTTTTTCTCCACAAGCCCCTCCAATGTCCAAACACAACAAAAAATTTCACGCAGCTTGCAGACCCGAGCCTCTTTGATGCCAAAAAATTTAATATTTTTTGAATTTTCTTATATATTTTTTTGAATTTACTGTTCTCGGGCTTACATATTTATTGTTTTTTCTCTGACACGAGTTCTTGGAATGTACGAACAGCATGCAACTTTGCACGCACCTTGCGAACCTGAGTATCTTTGATCCCACAAAATTTCAGATTTTTTTGAATTTTTTTGCTATTTTTTTCAGGATGGTCAAAGACCTGGGGGGGGGGGGGGGGGGGGGGGGGGGGGGGGGGGGGGGGGGGGGGGGGGGGGGGGGGGGGGGGGGGGGGGGGGGGGGGGGGGGGGGGGGGGGGGGGGGGGGGGGGGGGGGGGGGGGGGGGGGGGGGGGGGGGGGGGGGGGGGGGGGGGGGGGGGGGGGATATTGTTGATGTGGTTAAGAAGCAATTAAACAATACTTAGTGGGCAATCTCCGTGACAACCATCCAAATATTGCTACTAGTTTTCCAATGCAAAGGAGTTGTTGCTTTCAATAAGCTCGGTACTAATTGCATTGTTGTCTAATAGTACTATGTGACGTTGGTAAGAAATTACGTCCAGCAAAGGATAACATCTTAATTAGCATTAAGAGCTAGAGCCTTGCCTGTTTTTTTCCTAGAAACTAGGACAACGCTGTCGCGTACGTACAGATTGATTAAATAGTAATTATTCTCTATTTTTTCATTGATATATAGGAATGGATCAGTGTATATGTGGAGTGTACACAATCCCTTGCTGGAACTAGGCCGTTTTAAGTACTTGGTCAGCAATATCAAACTAATGATAAGAACTCAAGACTGGGCATCCTCTACAACACTAAGCTCTCTAGTTTTAATGAGCCTACATTCAATTGATGTATCCAATTAAAATTGGGTCATCCGATTTTAACCGAGCCAACAATTTCTCAAAGCTCCACGATTCTATTCTTCTATACTATACACTATGCTTTCTAATTTTTAAGGCCTCACAATTAATTGAGTTAATCAATTTAGAATTGGGTCATCCAATTTGGACCGGGTCAACAATTTCTCAAGCTCTCTCATTCAATTCTTTTTATTCACCATATTCCAAAATTTTGAAGCTCTTTCATTCAATTGAGGTATTCAATTTTGATTTGGTTTACGATGTTGACTGGGCCAACGATTATTCAAATCAATCGACAGCAACCAGCCTATAAAAACATATCAATCCCCCGCACCCTCGCACCACCTAGAGAAAAGAAGCGTCGTCATGTGATATTGTATAATCAATATAATACATGCAATCATCAACACATAAATTTCCACACATAAATATAAGTTGGTTAGCCAATAACAGGAATCACGCCACAAAAGGCTGACCAAATCACAGCATTATAAATAAAAATAAAACGCACTCTATCATCTCCCCCACCCGTCAAACTGCATATTCCATCAGCTATAAAATATAGGGGGTATCAGTTTTTTAGAAAGACAAATTTCTTTAACTTTGACCAAGCTCAGAGCAAAAAATATCGACATCCATAATATTAAACAAACAAATATGGAAATTCATTTTGTGATGAATCTGAAAATACTGATTTGATATTGCAGATTTTGATATATTTCTTTACAAATTTGACCAAGCTTAAAAAGTTTGACTTTTAAAAAAATTACACCTTACATTTTGAAACAACGTGATTATTTAAGGGGGGGGTAAAAAAAAACAGCAGGAACGGCGCAGCAAAGCGCGCACAACCCTTCTAGTAGCATCTATTTACAAAGCCAATTGTGCCGCTAGTCATATGTGTCCTACAATTCAGTTATATGTATCGTGATCATCAGTAGTTCACCTTGTTTTAAAGCAACCCACTCGTTAGTGTGAGTGTTAGTTCAAACATATCTGTCAATGTACAGCCGTTTATGCATTTTAGCTATGATTTGCCGCCCATGAATTAATGCACCGAGCGGGTTTTTTTTCTTTTATTTTTTATTTTTGCTCGTGCAACTAGCTAGCAGGGAGTGTTAGTGAATATAACTTTATAAAATGCTAATATAATTGAATATTTCAGTTTTCCACATGAATCTTTATTACATTGCTAAGGATACTTGCCATCATGCAAAACAGCGTTGTTGTCCACTCTTTTCCGGGGCTGTACTTTTATTGATAATTATATATTTTGAAAGTATATTTTGGTATTATTAAATATTTACTTTTGCTTTGAACATATATATTGCTTTAGTCACCTGGTTTTGTATGAGGAATTCGTCGGCAAGTAGTGCCAAGAAATAGTCAGTTGTACTAAAAGCAGAAGTTTAAACATTTTTTATAAAAAGAACATTCAATTCGTACATATTATTTAAGAATGCCTAAATTGATCCTATGCATGCAGTAAGAACACCTGTTGTGTCATATTTATTAAGTATGTAGATGTAGATTATAGGATAATTGGACAACTAAGTTTTCGGGAGAACTTACTCTGGAAATACATAGTATGGTCTTCATATGGTTATACGAAGTGTGTATAGCCCTTTTTACCAGTGAGTAAGGGTGCTCAATCAAATCAGAATGCTTTATGGTCGAACCCGGGCTACCAACGGGAGTTGATGTTGAGAAACCTTCGATTAAACAAGGTGATACATGAGCACCCATAATCCTAACGGCGTCATGGAGGGAACTGGAGGAAGAGATTCAGATCAGTCATGGCTTCATCAACTTCAGCAAGGGAGTCAGGAAGGAACCTGGACTATCATGCATGCTCAGCGACCCACATGGTGCCCTGCATGAGCATGCGGTACTTCCTGTTAAGATGAATGGCGTGGGTGGCATGGTTGTTGAGGAAGTATTGGTGGAGGCGAGTACATGCTGACAAGACAGTGCCGTCAGAGGACATCGCAAGGTCCAGAAGACTACCGCCGATCGTGGTGTAGATCCACCCGAAGATCCTGATGTCGGTAGGTCGCAACTCGGGATTGTCGACGTCAAGTTCAAACGTCCTGTTAATGTGGTTGAGTACAACGCAACAATGAAGGTGGAGAGGACGAACAACAAGAAATTTGAAATTTATGATAGTTGTTGGTGGATGGGTCGGGTTTGAAAGGGGTGTAAGAGTGGATGTTGGTATTATGCACGGCAATGGAGGGCTGAAGTTTGAAAAATTAATTCGATGGGGAAGAAGAGAGAGTTGAAGCAGTGGTGATAATGGGCACCATGGCGCCGACAGAGAAACTAGAAGTGGTATGCAAGGTTTGCACCCAAAGGGAGGTGGCGCTGGAATTGGTATGGGAGTTGCTCAATAGCGAGTGAATGCTTGCGTCAAGGGTTACAAGTGTTGATGTACAACACATCAGAGAATGAATAAAGAGAGTGCCCTGACTAGCTGGAACATACGGAAAGGCGTGCACATGTGCATGAGCGATCTTAGATCCTAACCTCTAAGGACTATGGTACAACACAAGCTTTGCTACACCTACGGTGGCTTACGTGGGGAGGGGGTCACATAATGATTTGTCAATTTCTAATTGGTCATTAGTGGAGGCGGCCCATCTTGAAATTCAGGGGGGTTTGATTAGTTCAAATTTCAGAATGAAGTTACGTAGGATACATAAGATGCATTATGTAGTTCTAGCATGTTTGGTAATACAGGTACAACGGTACATACAGATGATGCATTGTTTAGCAATATTAAATTGAAATCATGTAGTACGAGGGTTAGCAAATGGCAAAGGCTAACAATACACAATCCGTGCAAACGTGTTGGTCACTTTCATGTATATAATCCTTCTCATGTCAAAGTGCAAGCATTCAATCATTGGTGCACAAGGTATATACTATATTGAAGTCAACAACAGTTAAATTAAACAATACGGATCACACTCAAAAAGTATCTAAGCGATACAGATCAGTAAATTAGCTAGTTCTTTTTTTTCGGGAGGTGGAGATAGAGTACTAGCTAGCTAGTACAGGGTAATCCTCACGTTGGCTGCCTATAAATAGCATCCTGCTCCATCATATGGGAATGCACCACTTAAGCAGCTAGCTATAGCTCATCTCCATCCATCGCATCTCTTCTTCCTCAATCCTCCACTACAAACACCCACCCAATTCATCAATGGCTTCATCTCTGAAGGTGGCCGCTGCCCTCGCCATGGCCGTTTGCGTCGTGCTTGTGCTGAACATGGGCCAGCCTGTGGAAGCCACAGAATGCAAAGATTGTCTCGCTGACTGTGTTGAAGTTTGCGTCAACTACTCTGACACTGCGTGCAGCGGCATCTGCACCGCCAAACCTCCTGCATGCCAGTCATGCAAGTACGCGTCCTTCCTTACGTGTGGTGGCACATGCTACAGCGCCTGTGCCCATTTCTGCTAAAGTCTATAGTGGCTGTAAGCTGCCTGCGTGTGTTGGTACCTCGTTGTTGCTAAGCCATGTAATTAAGTGAACAAATCCTATTGCTCTGTGCATATGGCAAATGTTCCTTCGCTCTATTGTTCCTCTTTGTTTTATCGTTCCGCTTTGTTTCAACCATCAGTAAATATGCATGTATGTGTGCAAGTCATCTATATATGCTTTGTGCTTCTTTCTATCATGTGTCTGACGTGCTCATGCTGGGGGATATCAGGTGATATCACCTATTACATGCTCCCATGCTAAAAAAAATTAAAAAGTCACATTAGATGTTTCAAAAAAATTGAAAACAATTATGGATGTTCACAAGACATACGTTTATAACCCCTAAAAATTCAGATCAAAATTCAAAATATACATTGAGAAACAAAAAAGACAAAACTGTATGTGAATAGTGTCATTCCTGACACTGTTCATGTTTTGTCTTCTTTTACACTATTCATTCTAGATTTGTCATTTTTGTTTCTCAATAGGTATTTCAAATATGGGTTTGATTTTTTATGGGTCGTAGACATATGTCTTGTGAACATCCACAAAGTTTTTCAGAATTTTTTTGAAACATCTAAAGACGCCATCTCCGTCTCCACCATGGCACCACGCTGGCTGCCGGCGGCTGCCACGTCCTTAGGATCATAGGATACTCGCAGACCAAGCTGCTCGGCGCGGGCGCGTCGGCCCGGTCCTGCCAGGTCGAGGCGGTCGGCCAATGGTGGTGCATCTTCTATTTTACCCCAACGGGCACCTGGGGCAGAGAAACGACCTCATCTCCCTTTCCCTCGAGCTCGCCCACAACAAACACACCGGCCAGCCTGAGCCCGACCACGTCAACTTGGTCGCGCGCTTAACTCTGGTCCCTCACCACGGCAAGCAGCCGCCAGCTTGAGCCCGACCACGTCAACTCGGTCGAGGCGGTTTACGTTGAATTTGGGTCAGTGCTTCCGGTTCATCAGGAAGGAAGAGCTCGAGATGTCGGAGGGCTACCTCGTGGACGACTACCTTGCAGTCCGGTGCGACATCGACGTCGTGTATTACACGTGGGCAGCGAGAGACCATGCGCAGGACGTGGTTGCGAACACCACAGCGATGGGGTTGTTGTGTGGAGGTCACTGTGTAGGCGCGAGCAACCCGGGATGAGGGAAGATGTTCCATTCATTGACACACTGATTCTGTAACTCCACAAAAGAACACTCATTCTATAGATAAACAGAACTAAAATTAGAATTACCAATGACCAGTTCATGAAATTATTTTACATTCAGGTGGTTTTAAAATAAAAATTAATTTGCGTGACCGTACATGGGCAATTATGAATGATTTTTTTAACACAGTACAGACGCAAGCGCTCATATACACGCGCATACACTCATCCCTATGAACGCACACACGCACACCTTACCTTATGAGCACCTTCAAAAGACTGAGCCGACATATCATCTTCAAATTTACGAAGTCACCGTAGGTATCTCGTCGTCGACGAGTACGTCTCCTATATGCAGTTTGTGCATCTATGTCAGCTCTTTGTGCATCTATGTTGTGTGTAGTTTGTGCATCTATGTCAATTCTTTTCCACGGCAAACTTTATTGCCGAGTTACATTTTAAAAAGAGATAGGAATTAAAGAGAAAATGGTGTAGATTTGTAGTAAAACCCACTGGCTATTGCAACCAAAAGTACGCACACGTATCATTAAATAATAATTTGATATTTAGAAAAAAATAGGGTACACCTAAAAATTTACTGAAATTTTAAATGAAACCTTTTTTAATGATAGTAACAATAAAAAGGTGTTGGGAGACAATTATTATCAGTAGCAGCAACAAATTTTGTAACATCACGCTTGGTTTTGCGGCATGATGGTACGGCTTTGCGGGAACAAAAACATCACCGGCGGGGCGGCTGACCTTGAGTGTCAAAAGACTACCTTGAAACGTTCAAACATTCGACCACAACATCACCGGTCTTGTAGCTTCATCCGATACTTCGAGAGGGCACCAGTTGCTCCAAGGCATCACTGGGTGTGGCAGATAATGCTCTAAGATGGCATGCTCGTGCAAGGGCGCCCATGCAGCTATGAAATATGAGTCCCCCTGATTCACAACATCACCCCGCAGCAACTATGTCAATGATGTGTTGGGGCTGCAACGCAGGCGATGCTGTGCGGCGACGGGTGCAACTTGGGAGATGTTGCAACTGCAACGTACGCCATGTTGCAGAGGCTGCAATGTTGGCGATGTTGCGACCACAAAATGGGTGATGTCGTGTGGTGACGGGTGCAACTTGGGAGATGTTGTGACTGCAACATGGGGACATCTTGCGTCGACCGCAATGTTGGCGATGTTGCGATTTCAACATGGGCGATGTTGTGCGGCATGACTAGAACTTGGGAATTTTTCAACTACAACATTGGACATGTTTCGATGGCCGCAACATTGTCAATGTTGCGATTGCAACATGGACGATGTTGTGCGGCATGACTAGAACTTGGGAGATTTCACTACAACATGGGACATGTTGCGACGGCCGCAACATTGTCAATGTTGTGTCGCGATGAATGTTTGCAACACTCACCTTGTTGCAAACCTCCCAAGCGCAACATGGGTCATGTTGCAAATGACGGTGAAACATGAGTCATGTTGCAAAACGGTGATCACCGCTAAATTGCTCGAGCCACGCGTTAGCGCCCGCCAAAAAGAATCGGCCAACAGAGTTGCAGCATTGCATGTCTAGTTTACAGCAGCGCCGACCAGGCCTCGCAGCGCCACGCGTCAGGCTTTACAGATGACCGGTCTTATAACGACGTGAGTATGCGGTAGCGCCAACCGCCCTTTGCAGTGTCCGCGCTACCGACTTTCCGATGCAACAAATATTACATTGATGTAACATGGCGAGCCAAACACTTATATCACATGAAAGAAAACACTTTGCAGCATGGATCATAATTGCATCAGACACTTATAATCAACCCAAAAGAATGTAGTCAACATTTTTTTAAGCCAGAATGCAATCGACTCTGTAAAATAAAACGAATAAAAACCGATGGCAGTGGACGCCAGATGAGAGAGAGAGAGAGAGAGAGAGAGAGAGCATCATCTTCCTGGGCGTGTTGGTTCGACGGGGGGGGGGGGGGGGGGGGGGGGGGGGGGGGGGGGGGGGGGGGGGGGGGGGGGGGGGGGGGGGGGGGGGGGGGGGGGGGGGGGGGGGGGGGGGGGGGGGGGGGGGGGGGGGGGGGGGGGGGGGGGGGGGGGGGGGGGGGGGGGGGGGGGGGGGGGGGGGGGGGGGGGGGGGGGGGGGGGGGGGGGGGGGGGGGGGGGGGGGGGGGGGGGGGGGGGGGGGGGGGGGGGGGGGGGGGGGGGGGGGGGGGGGGGGTTGACGTCAACCTACGGCTGGAGAAGGTTTCCCGCAGCGCAGACAGGCCCTAATAATCAATCTTGGGCCAGCGACCAGCTCATCATAACAAATTAGTGCGTCTGATGGCTCTTCTCTCCTTCCCATAAAGGTGAGGAAGGATCGGGCATGTTGTTTTTTCTTTCAAACACAACAGGCGCCACGATCCTGTTGACGGGCCCTCGCAAAGCAGCCGTGGTCGACTATATTTGCCATGGGCTCTAGCCCACCACCCCGATGTACTACCAGCTCAGTAGCTGGCTGGAGCGACAAGCGCGCACCACCACGCTCGGCTGACGCGCGGGAGGTGACAGCCTTCCAGCTCGATGAGGTGAACATCCCAGCCGTAACCAATGCCCAATCAAGCCCAAGCCAAAGCTTTCTCTCCTCTCCTACTACCGGCCATGCCAAGGCTTCTCGTTTCTTTTTGGAGCAACCGGTGCGAGTTCCTCCTCACACCTTTATTTTTTTGGCATATGTCTATTTTTTCTTAACACAGTATAGACGCAAATGCTTATATAAACGCATATGCATATACATCCACCTCTATGTATGAACACACACGCGCGCATCCTACCCCTATGAACGCCTTCGACAGACTGGATCGGCACATCATCTTGAAACTCGTATTATTCCTAGGTACTACTTTGCCAATGCCAGCAAGTCAATAACAATCTCTTGCATGCACAAATTATTAACAATTTCTTCGGTAACAACTAGTTTAACAACATTCACAAATTATTGTCAAGTCATAGCTACTTCTATTATTGTCGACTCCATTCACGAATCATGCACGGAGTAAGAAAGGTTTCACTTGACTAAGATCTAGAAGAGCACTCGAAATACGGCTAGACAGCGGATAAGCCAACTAATGACTTTTTGATTTTTGATATGCATCACAAACTGAGTCATGACTTTTATTTGACATGGGATTCCTAACAATTTGATCTACTATGATAAATGATGGATGCCTGATGCATATGCCACCAAGAAGGTGAGGGTTTGTGCACACCGATGGATAACTTCACATGGACATGAGGTGTATCTCAAGCAAAGTATTATTGTCATGGGCTAGTTTATTTGCAGCAATTATTATTTTTACAGATTTTGTGACATGTAGAATATTTCAAAGGTGAACAGGACAATCATGGGCATGGACACGCACATGACTAATTTGTGCAATTGCAATTTCCGACCCACTTGTCGTGTGGATTTGTTCCGTGACAGTGTAGTGATCACGGATAGCACGATTATCGAGCTCATGAGTGACCTGCTCTACCGCTATGGCGTCTATTTATCTATCATTTGATGCCGATGCCATACAATAGTACAAAAAATTCTAACTATGACGTGGCAAAAACTCTGTGTGCACGGACCCAACATCTCCGTCCATGTACCGTGGAGGTGAGTCTGGGACGTGCGGGGGCTCCAGAGTGTGCGATTATTGTTTACAGCAATTATTATTTTTATTGATTTTGTGACATGTAGAATATTTCAAAGATGAACAGGACAATCATGGGCATGGACACGCACATGACCAATTTGTGCATGGACTTGTTGTGTGGACTTGTTCTGTGACAGTGCAGTGATCATGGATAGTAAGCTTATATAGCTCAGGAGTGACCTGCTCTTCCTCTATGGCGTCTATGTAGTATGCATCATTTGGTGTCAGACGTCATAGAATAGTACAGAAAAGTCTAACTATGACGTGGCAAAAACACATCTTAGTCCACGTAGCATGGAGGTGAGTCTGGGACGTGCAGGGGCTCCAGAGATGACGCACAGCGGTGCTTGGCGACCATGCAGTGTGCCGACACCGGGCACTCCAAGGCTTCCTGCATCACGACCGCCTCCTGCGCGCGGCTCGTTGTCCTCCTCCCAAACTCCGCCTCTGCCGCCATCCTCCTGCCTTCTCTCAAGCGCCACATCCTCATTGTCGCAATCGCCGGATGGTGGCGAATCTCCTCTGTGCGGTGTGGGCGTGAATCCATCTGGTCGGCGGGAGGGTGGGAGAGAGTGAGCGATAGAGAAGAGTGAGGTAGAGGAGGAATGGATAAGCTTTAGATTGGTGCATTTCATCGATGGGTGCTAGAGCGTTCGGTTTTTTTAATCATTTTCTGATAAATTACGTGGCATGCACATACGGAACCATGATGAAGGTGTCCTCGCCTACTATGCTGTGCAGCCCTACCACGTGCCATTGTTTAAAGTTGAGCTCATGTCATGTCAGTGTGGCCATCAGGCAGGCCATGTGACTTTCCAACTTGTTTATTCATGCTCGTGGGAAGCGCGCGGCAAGAAGTGAGAAGACCACCGAGATCTGAGTCTGCCGGCCAGGAAAGAGAGCGCCGATGGCCGCCGTCGCCCCCGCGCCGGAGGATTACCAGGCCGCGCAGGCCACCTACAAGGTCCAGCTCGTCGCCGCCCACGTGGAAGACGACGAGCAGCGAGGGAGCTGTTGCTGCTGCGGTGTTGTTGGCTTTTGATCGTTGCTAGATCAAATCACCCGAAGCTGTATACACACATACAAGCTAGCAAGCACACAGGCTCATTGCTTGATTGATAAACAGTACCTATGCACTGTCCCGCTTTACGTGTGTACGTGAATCATTAGTAAGCTAGCTAGATTTGCTTCGAGCAATCAACTTTTCCAGCGCCGTCGGCGAAACACAGCGACTTGTAAACTTCGACGAACAAAGCGTGAAGACACCGAATCGATATGATGGCCAAAGGCTCGTATCGAGCCTTGCTTCTCTTTGTTTTGATCTCTTTTCGTTGTACAGATTACAAGAAATATCTTGAGTATATATACTAGCTCAGCTGGCTAATTAACTAGCAGTCCTACTCGGTTAGGAGTTCTAGCACTACACGGACACGTACTCGAGACGTACACGGTGTCATGCTTATTCCTTACATTCACCCCCTAAGCTTGACATCCCCGTTTCGGCCTGGATCCCAAGTGCGACTACTACTATCATAATCTTTGGCATTGTGTTTGCCATTTTTCATAGCATTTCAGGGACCGTCTTTGCTGCCGTCAGCTCGTCCGTGGCTTGACGGCAGCGCTCCTCTTTGACCGCGTCTTCAATCTTTACCTGTTTTTCGGTGCTTGAAAGACTGCCTTTCGCATCCGTGAGGGGACATCCTTTGAACCCGAGCGAGACCAAACTTCGGTCTAACTTTGAATTCCAAGCTCTTGGCGCTTGCTTCAGCCCGTAAAATGCTTTCCTGAGCTCGTAAACTTTTCTATTTTCGTCTTTCTTCTCGTAGCCAAAGGATTGTTCCACGTACACTTCTTCTGTGAGATCGCCGTTGAGGAAAGCGGATTTAACATCCATGTGATGAACCTTCCAATCCTCTTGTGCTGCCAAAACTAGGAGCACTCTCACTGTCTCGAGTCGAGCAAACGGTGCAAACACCTCCTCATAGTCAACTCCTTGACGTTGTACGTAGCCCTTTGCAGCGAGTCTTGCCTTGTACTTCACAGTGGCACCCTTCGTGTCCTTCTTCAACTTGTAAACCCACTTCAAACCTATGGCCTTTTGGTTCGGAGGTCAGGTTACCAAAGTCCACGTCCCATTGCTCTCAATCGCCTTCATCTCCTCATCCATGGCGTGCATCCAACTTGAACTTTTGCCCGCCTCTACGGAGTTCGCCGACTCCTCAACTCCGAGTAAACACAAATCGGAGTACTCGAGCGTAACTGGCTTTGCGTACTTGTAGATTTTCTTGAGGGTCTTGTAGCAACGAGGCCCGGAAGAATCCGTCGTGGCTTGCGAAGGGGCCAACACAAATTGTGTCGGAGTCGATGCACTTGAAGAAGACCGTTGAGTCTCGGGTGTGGTAGATGCCGGATCGTTGGGGGGGGGGGGGGGGGGGGGGGGGGGGGGGGGGGGGGGGGGGGGGGGGGGGGGGGGGGGGGGGGGGGGGGGGGGGGGGGGGGGGGGGGGGGGGGGGGGCTCCGCCCGTGTCGTGCGCGTCGTTGTCGCTATCACCTTGCAACCCATGCGCGTCGTCGTTGGTGTCGGCACCATGATGATCACTACCATTGTGGCCACCTTGGTTGGGCGTCTTGCCAATCACCTGGATGTCCTCCCCTGCATCATCATCAGTTGGAAATTCAACTGTGAATATGTTACTGTTTGGAGCATCGTCGGCTGCTGCGCTCCAATTCCACGCTTGGTTTTCTTCAAACACGACGTCGCGTGAAATTCGTAGACGCTTGGTTCGTCGATTGTAGAAGCGGTATGCCTTGGTGCCGGAACTCCTCTCGTATCCGATGAACACCATCTTGGTGCTACGATCGGCAAGCTTTGAGAGATGCGGCTCCGCCGTCTTCACATGCGCCACGCACCCAAATGTCCGTAGATGAGACACATCCGGCTTCCATCCATAAATTGCTTCGTACGGAGTCTTGCCGATCACTGCCTTCGTTGGAGCCCGGTTGAGAAGATAGACCGCCGTCGAGACAGCTTCTCCCCAAAAAGTCCCCGGCAAGTTCTTGCTCTTGAGTAAACTTCTCGCCATATCAACAACGGTTCGATGGGGGGGGGGGGACCCTCGAAGAGGACAGAACCTTGCCCGCAAATCTCCACATTTGAACCATCACCGAACTTGACCGAGCCTTGAACATCTCGTTCGACGTAAACTCTCCGCCGCGATCTGTCCTTAGAGCACGAACCTTCAGCTTGTGTTCCATCTCCGTTGCAGCCTTCAGCTTTTTAAACGCTTCAAACGCCTCATCTTTAGATCGTAGGAGAACGACCCACATGTATCTCGAGTAGTCATCTACCACAAGAAAGAAGTACTTCTTTCCTCCGTGAGTTGCTGGGGTGATAGGGCAACATAGATCACCATGGAGCAGCTCGAGTGCATCACTTGCACGATAGGTAGACTGAGCAGGGAACGGCCTGCGGTGCTCTTTTCCAACCAAGCACCCATCACATACTCGATCAACATGGTCGATAAACGGCAGGGGGGGGGGGGGGGGGGGGGGGGGGGGGGGGGGGGGGGGGGGGGGGGGGGGGGGGGGGGGGGGGGGGGGGGGGGGGGGGGGGGGGGGGGGGGGGGGGGGGGGGGGGGGGGGGGGGGGGGGGGGGGGGGGGGGGGGGGGGGGGGGGGGGGGGGGGGGGGGGGGGGGGGGGGGGGGGGGGGGGGGGGGGGGGGGGGGGGGGGGGGGGGGGGGGGGGGGGGGGGGGGGGGGGGGGGGGGGGGGGGGGGGGGGGGGGGGGGGGGGGGGGGGGGGGGGGGGGGGGGGGGGGGGGGGGGGGGGGGGGGGGGGGGGGGGGGGGGGGGGGGGGGGGGGGGGGGGGGGGGGGGGGGGGGGGGGGGGGGGGGGGGGGGGGGGGGGGGGGGGGGGGGGGGGGGGGGGGGGGGGGGGGGGGGGGGGGGGGGGGGGGGGGGGGGGGGGGGGGGGGGGGGGGGGGGGGGGGGGGGGGGGGGGGGGGGGGGGGGGGGGGGGGGGGGGGGGGGGGGGGGGGGGGGGGGGGGGGGGGGGGGGGGGGGGGGGGGGGGGGGGGGGGGGGGGGGGGGGGGGGGGGGGGGGGGGGGGGGGGGGGGGGGGGGGGGGGGGGGGGGGGGGGGGGGGGGGGGGGGGGGGGGGGGGGGGGGGGGGGGGGGGGGGGGGGGGGGGGGGGGGGGGGGGGGGGGGGGGGGGGGGGGGGGGGGGGGGGGGGGGGGGGGGGGGGGGGGGGGGGGGGGGGGGGGGGGGGGGGGGGGGGGGGGGGGGGGGGGGGGGGGGGGGGGGGGGGGGGGGGGGGGGGGGGGGGGGGGGGGGGGGGGGGGGGGGGGGGGGGGGGGGGGGGGGGGGGGGGGGGGGGGGGGGGGGGGGGGGGGGGGGGGGGGGGGGGGGGGGGGGGGGGGGGGGGGGGGGGGGGGGGGGGGGGGGGGGGGGGGGGGGGGGGGGGGGGGGGGGGGGGGGGGGGGGGGGGGGGGGGGGGGGGGGGGGGGGGGGGGGGGGGGGGGGGGGGGGGGGGGGGGGGGGGGGGGGGGGGGGGGGGGGGGGGGGGGGGGGGGGGGGGGGGGGGGGGGGGGGGGGGGGGGGGGGGGGGGGGGGGGGGGGGGGGGGGGGGGGGGGGGGGGGGGGGGGGGGGGGGGGGGGGGGGGGGGGGGGGGGGGGGGGGGGGGGGGGGGGGGGGGGGGGGGGGGGGGGGGGGGGGGGGGGGGGGGGGGGGGGGGGGGGGGGGGGGGGGGGGGGGGGGGGGGGGGGGGGGGGGGGGGGGGGGGGGGGGGGGGGGGGGGGGGGGGGGGGGGGGGGGGGGGGGGGGGGGGGGGGGGGGGGGGGGGGGGGGGGGGGGGGGGGGGGGGGGGGGGGGGGGGGGGGGGGGGGGGGGGGGGGGGGGGGGGGGGGGGGGGGGGGGGGGGGGGGGGGGGGGGGGGGGGGGGGGGGGGGGGGGGGGGGGGGGGGGGGGGGGGGGGGGGGGGGGGGGGGGGGGGGGGGGGGGGGGGGGGGGGGGGGGGGGGGGGGGGGGGGGGGGGGGGGGGGGGGGGGGGGGGGGGGGGGGGGGGGGGGGGGGGGGGGGGGGGGGGGGGGGGGGGGGGGGGGGGGGGGGGGGGGGGGGGGGGGGGGGGGGGGGGGGGGGGGGGGGGGGGGGGGGGGGGGGGGGGGGGGGGGGGGGGGGGGGGGGGGGGGGGGGGGGGGGGGGGGGGGGGGGGGGGGGGGGGGGGGGGGGGGGGGGGGGGGGGGGGGGGGGGGGGGGGGGGGGGGGGGGGGGGGGGGGGGGGGGGGGGGGGGGGGGGGGGGGGGGGGGGGGGGGGGGGGGGGGGGGGGGGGGGGGGGGGGGGGGGGGGGGGGGGGGGGGGGGGGGGGGGGGGGGGGGGGGGGGGGGGGGGGGGGGGGGGGGGGGGGGGGGGGGGGGGGGGGGGGGGGGGGGGGGGGGGGGGGGGGGGGGGGGGGGGGGGGGGGGGGGGGGGGGGGGGGGGGGGGGGGGGGGGGGGGGGGGGGGGGGGGGGGGGGGGGGGGGGGGGGGGGGGGGGGGGGGGGGGGGGGGGGGGGGGGGGGGGGGGGGGGGGGGGGGGGGGGGGGGGGGGGGGGGGGGGGGGGGGGGGGGGGGGGGGGGGGGGGGGGGGGGGGGGGGGGGGGGGGGGGGGGGGGGGGGGGGGGGGGGGGGGGGGGGGGGGGGGGGGGGGGGGGGGGGGGGGGGGGGGGGGGGGGGGGGGGGGGGGGGGGGGGGGGGGGGGGGGGGGGGGGGGGGGGGGGGGGGGGGGGGGGGGGGGGGGGGGGGGGGGGGGGGGGGGGGGGGGGGGGGGGGGGGGGGGGGGGGGGGGGGGGGGGGGGGGGGGGGGGGGGGGGGGGGGGGGGGGGGGGGGGGGGGGGGGGGGGGGGGGGGGGGGGGGGGGGGGGGGGGGGGGGGGGGGGGGGGGGGGGGGGGGGGGGGGGGGGGGGGGGGGGGGGGGGGGGGGGGGGGGGGGGGGGGGGGGGGGGGGGGGGGGGGGGGGGGGGGGGGGGGGGGGGGGGGGGGGGGGGGGGGGGGGGGGGGGGGGGGGGGGGGGGGGGGGGGGGGGGGGGGGGGGGGGGGGGGGGGGGGGGGGGGGGGGGGGGGGGGGGGGGGGGGGGGGGGGGGGGGGGGGGGGGGGGGGGGGGGGGGGGGGGGGGGGGGGGGGGGGGGGGGGGGGGGGGGGGGGGGGGGGGGGGGGGGGGGGGGGGGGGGGGGGGGGGGGGGGGGGGGGGGGGGGGGGGGGGGGGGGGGGGGGGGGGGGGGGGGGGGGGGGGGGGGGGGGGGGGGGGGGGGGGGGGGGGGGGGGGGGGGGGGGGGGGGGGGGGGGGGGGGGGGGGGGGGGGGGGGGGGGGGGGGGGGGGGGGGGGGGGGGGGGGGGGGGGGGGGGGGGGGGGGGGGGGGGGGGGGGGGGGGGGGGGGGGGGGGGGGGGGGGGGGGGGGGGGGGGGGGGGGGGGGGGGGGGGGGGGGGGGGGGGGGGGGGGGGGGGGGGGGGGGGGGGGGGGGGGGGGGGGGGGGGGGGGGGGGGGGGGGGGGGGGGGGGGGGGGGGGGGGGGGGGGGGGGGGGGGGGGGGGGGGGGGGGGGGGGGGGGGGGGGGGGGGGGGGGGGGGGGGGGGGGGGGGGGGGGGGGGGGGGGGGGGGGGGGGGGGGGGGGGGGGGGGGGGGGGGGGGGGGGGGGGGGGGGGGGGGGGGGGGGGGGGGGGGGGGGGGGGGGGGGGGGGGGGGGGGGGGGGGGGGGGGGGGGGGGGGGGGGGGGGGGGGGGGGGGGGGGGGGGGGGGGGGGGGGGGGGGGGGGGGGGGGGGGGGGGGGGGGGGGGGGGGGGGGGGGGGGGGGGGGGGGGGGGGGGGGGGGGGGGGGGGGGGGGGGGGGGGGGGGGGGGGGGGGGGGGGGGGGGGGGGGGGGGGGGGGGGGGGGGGGGGGGGGGGGGGGGGGGGGGGGGGGGGGGGGGGGGGGGGGGGGGGGGGGGGGGGGGGGGGGGGCAGGAGGCGATCCGCCGCCACCGTGGAGTTTTGGCCGTCCCTGCCGCCGACTACCCCTCTTGCAGCCAGTGCTACTCCTGCTCCGATCGTTATCGTGGGGGGACTTGGTGCTGGCGAAGTGGGGCACGGCGGACGTAGGGTTCCCTGCAACAACCCGATTCGATCTTCATCGGGTGAGTGATCTACATGGCTTCAGAAGAAAACTCCGGTACTTCTGGGGTTAGCGAGGTGGAGAAGATGATGCAAGAACTTGGGCTTAAGGAGGAGGATCTGGACGACGTGGTGTTTGACGAGGAAGAAGTTCCAGAAGATGCAGTCCGTTGGGTGGCAATTGCTAAGGTGAACACAGTCAAAACCTACAGCCAGACGTGGTTTTTTCGCAATATGAGATCTGCCTGGGACCTCGCCCAAGAGGTGAAATTCAAGCCGCTGGAAGACAATCTATACACCGTCCAATTTTCGTGTCTCGGCGACTGGGAGAGGGTAATGCAGGAGGGTCCATGGCACTTCCGAGGAGATGCGGTTATCATCAAGCCGTATGATGGTGTGACTAAGCCGAGCACTATCAAGCTGGACACGATAGAAATTTGGATTCAGATCCATGATGTCCCCGACCTTTATGCGCACTTGGTTAAACAGCTTGCGGCCAAGGTAGGAGAAGTTCTCTACGCGGAACCTCCCTCACAAGACTTTGCCGGAAACTTCTACCGTGTCTGGGTTAGAATTGATGTGACGAAGCCATTAAAGAATGCGGTTTCCATGATCCGGGGTGGCAAGCGCCAGATATACAGGGTCAAATATGAGAAACTACCAGATTGGTGCGCGGTTTGTGGGATGCTGGGACATCTCTTCAAGGAACATGGCTCCGGAATTCGGGGGGGGGTTCAAGGATCTGAGGGCTGGTTGGTTCATGAGGACCAGTCGCGGACCAGGGGGCGGTCGAGGCCGCCGGGGAGGTCGTAGAGGAGGTCGTACTGGAGGCAGGGGCCGAGATATGGAGGCTGCTCCAGACGAAGATGAGGTTTATGAAAAACAAACAGCTGCAGAAGACCCTTTGAAGCCACTTGCAGATACTGTAATGGAGGAATCTTCGAGGAAAAGGACAAGTGGAACGGAGCAAGGCAACCCTTCAGCTACAACGCATGGCGAACTCGGAGGAAATCAACTGGCTATTGTCCCTGCATGCAGCAAATTAGTTCTCAGTCCACCTCCAAAGAGAGACCCGAAGAGATCAAGGGTGGTGACAGATGGGGAGGATGGAAGCAACAACTCTGCAAAAAACTTGGCAGGCTCCACCGAGGAGCGCCGCCGAGCCCAATGAGTGCCTTCTGCTGGAACTGTCGTGGAGCGGGTAAACCTGCGACAGTTCGAGAAATTCGCGATTTCGCGATGCAGTTTACCCCTACAGTGCTTTGTATAGTTGAGACACAAATAAGTGGTGCACGTGTGGAAGCTCTTGCAGGCACTCTAGGTTTTGATAATTCTTATGCTATTAGTAGCCAAGGTAGAAGTGGTGGTCTTGGTATGTTTTGGAATAATACAAGCAATGTTGAAATTTTGGGAGACTCTGTTTATCATATTGATGCTAAAATCATAGAAGTAGGACAAGATCCTTGGCGGCTCACTTGTGTATATGGGGAGGCCCAAACCCACATCAGGCATCAAACTTGGGATGTTCTAAAGGGGATTAGTACAATCAGTGACTTGCCGTGGCTTTGTTTTGGTGATTTCAATGAAGTTTTGCGACCGGAAGAGCACCAAGGAATTGCGGACAGAAGTAATGCACAAATACAAGCCTTTCGAGATGCCATCGATGTGTGTATGCTCATGGACTTGGGATACCAAGGACGACCCTGGACTTTTGAGAAGAAAGTTACAGGGGGGAGTTATGCTAGAGTGCGGCTGGACCGGGCACTTGCTTCGGCCAGTTGGATGACATGTTATCCTCAAGCAATGCTCTTTCATTTGGATGCGGCAACTTCAGACCATGGTCCGATCTTGCTGAAATTTGACAGCTCACAGAATGATACGGCACCGAGTAAGGTTTTTCGATATGAGACTATGTGGGAGTCACACGAGGCATGGCGGGAGAAGATTACAGAAAGCTGGAGTACAGTGGCGCCTGGTTATGGGGTCGGGGATTTCAGAGATAAACTGCTCAAGATTAGTAAGGATCTGTCGGCATGGGGCAGGGACACGTTTGGCAGTGTGCGAAAGGAGATTAAAGAAATCAAGGCCAAGCTAGAACAGCTACGTAATGACCCAGCCCGGGTTGGTCCGGCGCATGCGGAGTTGAAGCTTAATGAAAGGTTAGTGGAGCTCCTTCATAGCGAAGAATTGATGTGGCGTCAGAGATCTCGCCTTGAGTGGCTGTCAGCTGGGGATAGAAATACAAAGTTTTTCCACATGCGCGCCAGCATGCGGCGAAAAAAGAACATGATACGTGCACTATCAAACTCCCTCGGAATTGTAACAGAGGACCCGGCTGAGTTAAAAGCATTGGTTCAGGAATTTTATAAATCCTTATACACATCTGAAGGAGTAAATGGGATGGAGGAAGTTTTAAGGCATGTGCCTCGGAAGGTCACGCCGGCGATGAATGACATTTTATGTGCCCCGTACACCAGCGACGAGGTGAAGAAGGCTTTGTTTCAAATGTTCCCAACGAAAGCTCCGGGCCCCGACGGCTTTCCTGCTCACTTCTATCAGCGGCACTGGGATATATGTGGAGATGAGATTACCTCGGTGGTCATGCGTATTATCAGAGGGGAGGAGAGTCCTGAGGGCGTTAACGACACGGTATTGGTGTTGATACCAAAGGTAACTAGTCCCACTCTCCTATCTCAGTTCAGGCCAATCAGTCTTTGCAATGTATTGTACAAGATTGCTTCGAAGGTAGTCACGAACAGACTCAAGATTATTTTGCCTGATATTATATCTGAGGAGCAGTCAGCTTTTGTACCGGGTAGATTGATCACGGACAATATTATTTGTGCTTACGAATGCTTGCATTTTATGAAGAGAAGCAGGTCCAAGACCAATAGTTTGTGCGCCCTGAAGCTTGATATGATGAAAGCTTATGACAGGGTCGAATGGGCATATTTACATGCGATTATGACCAAGTTGGGTTTCTCTCCGGCTTGGACTGAAGTTGTTATGGGGATGGTCAAGTCAGTGTCCTTCTCAGTTCTCTTTAATGGCGAAAAGCTTGAGCAGTTCAAACCATCTAGAGGTATTCGGCAGGGAGATCCCATTTCCCCTTACTTATTCTTATTGGCAGCAGAGGGCCTTTCGTGCCTGCTAAAATCCAGTTCTCAGTCATCAGTACTTGGCGGAGTAAAGGTTGCCCCCACAGCTCCTGTGGTGAACCATCTCTTGTTTGCAGATGACAGCCTGTTGCTATTTAAGTCTAGTGTGGAGGGTGCAAATGCGGTTTCAAACCTGCTTCATACTTATTGTGATGCATCTGGCCAAAGAATTAACAATGACAAGTCATCAATCTTCTTTAGTAAAGGATGCCCAGAGGCATTGAGGCACCAGGTCAAAAACATCCTTCATGTGCAGCATGAATCTTTGAGTGAAAAATATCTGGGCATGCCGACAGAAGTGGGTCACTCAAAAAATGGCACCTTCCGGTATTTGAGGGATAGAGTGTGGGAGAAAGTAAGGGGATGGATGCAAAAATTACTTTCAGCAGCTGGCAAGGAGGTTCTAATAAAATCAGTGGCAACAGCTATACCTGTCTTCTCAATGTCATGCTTCAGACTTCCTAGGGGACTCTGTGAAAGTGTGACTACAATTATAAGACAGATTTGGTGGGGCTCCAAACAGGGGAAGAGAAAGCCTGCCTGGGTATCCTGGGATGTGATGACAAGACCAAAAAATTTGGGAGGTTTGGGGTTCAAAGACCTGGAAGTTTTTAATCTGGCTCTTCTCTCAAGACAGGCTTGGAGGTGTTTGAATGAGCCTAACTCCTTGAGCTCACGGATCCTCAAGGCTGTCTATTATCCAAACTGTTCTATTTTTGAGGCTGAGCTAGGATCAAGCCCCTCTCAGATCTGGCGGGCAGTTATCGATGGCAGAAATATCATGAGACAGGGAGCTATCATGAGAATTGGAGATGGGAAGTCCACACGCATTTGGGAACACAACTGGATCCCTAGGGCGGGCATGATGAGACCCATCTCTTCGCTGGTTCAACACCCTCCACAGTTTGTTGCAGAACTAATTGATCCCTCCTTAGCATCTTGGAGAGAAGACGTTATCAGACAAGTTTTTGTGCCTGTGGATGCCGAAGCTATTTTGAGAATCCCACTGTGTACAAGGCAAGTAGATGATTTCTGGGCCTGGTCCGAGGACCCTAGGGGCCGCTTCTCAGTTCGAACAGCATACAAGATGATCTATCGCATCAAGACAGGAAGAGAAGCGTGGTTGGAGGAAGGGCAACACACTTCTAATCTACAGAATCAGATGAACAGTTGGTCGACCTTGTGGAAACTGCAAGTGCCCTCGAAACTGAAAGTCTTTACATGGAGGCTAGCTCAGCACTCACTACCCACGGGGGACGTGCTCCAACACAGAAATATGTCAACAACTGACATGTGCGGGATATGCGGGGCGCAAGACAGCTGGCGTCACTCTTTGTTGGATTGCGCACTGTCTAGAAGCACTTGGGTGTTGTCGAAGGAGGAGATGGTCCAACACATGTCCATGAATCGTGATGACAACGCTCAGAATTGGTTATTCTCCATGTTCGAGTCACTACCTAATGAAGAGCTCATCACCATGATAGTGACGCTTTGGGCCATTTGGTCTGCACGTCGGAAAGTTATACATGAAGGAATCTTTCAAACACCCTATGCAACCCACTGTTTTATATCAAGTTATATGGCAGACCTGCAGCTACTTGTGAAGCCGGACAGGGGAGTGCAGGGTGCAGCTTCACCAAGACATTCGGCGTGGATCCCTCCACCGGAGCAGCATATGAAGGTGAATGTCGATGCGGCGGTCGCGCGGCATGGTGGATTTGGGACTGCAGCGGCAATATGCCGGGATGGCAATGGAGTGTACCAAGGGGCATCGGCAGTAGTGTTCAGAAACATCGATGAGCCAGAAGTCTTGGAGACTATGGCAATACGTGAAGCACTGGCTCTCTCCGATGATCTCTATCTGCACAAAATATCAGTTGCATCTGACTGCAAGGTGGCCGTGGAAGCAATCAAGAATGGCACATCGGCGAAATATGGGGCGGTGGTACATGAAATTATAGATGGTTCTAGAGTATTTTCTTCTTGTTTGATTAGCCATGAATATAGGACCTCGAATGTTGAGGCTCACAAACTTGCAAAGCATGTGTTATCTCTGGGATTTGGTCGCCATGTTTGGTTAGGCCAACCCGGAAATCTTGTTTTCGTCCCTGTAAATCTTGTGATGGATGAATAAAGCTTTGTGGGTTTGTCTCAAAAAAAAAAAAAAACTGGCCTGTGGGAGGAGCAGGATCAGACTTCAGTTATCTCACCTAAAAAAAAAAAACCTTCAGTTAGCTTATCCCCTGCCTCGGCTGCTCCCGACCTAGCTGCTGCAGCGACGGGTGCGGCGGCGCCGCGGCCGACGGCACCACCAGGGCTGCAAGGCACCAGCCACCAGCAAGCAAGTCTTTGGGCCCCCGCCGTACCAGCCTCCCAGGCACGACAATTAGTGTTAAACATGACGCTAATAGTCTATACATGTACGTGTTAGTTTACAAGTGCATGTATGCGTGTCCGTGTAGGACTAGTGCTCGACAACGAGTTGGGTTAGGCCTAGCTTAGCAATATATATACATGTACCCCCCGTGTAATCGTACTAGCGAAAAAGTTCAAAGCAATAAAGAAAAAGCCCAGGAGCGACACGCCCCTGTAGCTATCACCAAAATCAGTTTCGTTCAGTTTTTTCGTTCGTCAAGTACGCTAGCGTTTCGTCGGGAGAGCGAGACGTTCCGAGCCGCCGAGACACGATCGATCCAATCGATCAAGTCATAGCTAGCCCAATCAAGCTCCACGTACAGGAGTTGCACGTAAGTGTGGTTAGGATAATCCATCCAGCTACCTGTGTGTGTGCTAGCTTAGCACATACACGTACGTAGTTGATCCTGGGTGATCTGATCTAGAGATCAAAAACCAACAATTGGTATCAGAGCCTCGACGATCTACGATGACGGACAGTGACCAGGAGTCGGTCAAGTCCGGCGACGGCGGTTCCAAGGGGAACAAGTCTGGCAACGGCGGTTCCAAGGCGAACAAGAACGGCGACAAGGTGAAGAAGGGCGGCAAGTCAGCGACTAGTGGTGGCGGAACGGGCGGTGCCAACGTACTGGCGCATCGCAACATCCCCATCCAGTATCCGATGCTCACCGACGCCAACTACGGCGTGTGGGCGGTCAAGATGAAGATTATTCTCCGAACCCTTCGAGTGTGGCAGGCCATCACGGACGACGTCGTCAACGAGGAGTGCGACGAAGGTGCCATGGCCGCCATAGCCCAGTCTGTGCCGGATTCCGTGCTGATGACATTGGCGGAGTTCAAGACGGCAAGAGAGGCGTGGAACGCACTCAAAGAGATGAGGATCGGAGAAGATCGCGTCACGAAGGCTCGGGCACAAGTACTGAAGCGCCAATTTCACAAGTTGCAGATGGAGGAAACTGAATCGGTGAACGACTATGCCATGCGTCTTACTACTTTGGTGGGAGAGATCCGCGCGCTTGGTGCAAAGCTTGAGGAAGCCGAGATTGTGGAGAAATTTTTCGGTTCGGTGACTGACAAATTCACGTACATCATCGGCACGCTCGAGCAGCTTTACGACATCGACGAGATGACCATAACGGAGGCTATCGGACGCTTGCGGACATGGGAAGAGAATGCTCGTGGTTGTCGGAAAGGCAAAGGAGGAGGTGGTGACCAACTCATGTACTCGCGCGCAGATTGGGAGGCCCCAAGTAGCAAAGGAAGGCGTGACGGTGGTGAAGGCTCAAGCAACGCGAAGCGCGGCGGACAAACCGGAAAAGGCAAAGGAAAAGGCAAGCCACAAGGTCGTGGTAAGGCAGACCGATCTAAAGAGCGGAAGCCAAGGAACTTGGATATGTCCGAGGTCAAGTGCTATAACTGCAACGAGATGGGTCACTTTGCAAAGGATTGTCCAGAGCCTAACAAGCGGGAGATCAAGGCAAATTTGGTGAAGCAGGAAGACCAAGGTCCAGGTCTTCTAATGGTCGAAGTTTGTGATCTCGTTCAAACGGTGGTTGTGAAACCAAACCGGAAGGTGCTACTTCACGAGAAGAAAGTAATGCCAAAGTTATCCGGAAACCAGAACGTGTCATGGTATCTAGACACGGGTGCCAGTAATCACATGACGGGGTGCAAGGAGAAATTCCTCGAGCTAGAATATGATGTTCAAGGCTCGGTCAAGTTCGGTGATGATTCAAATGTGGAGATTTGCGGGCAAGGTTCGGTCCTCTTCGAGGGTCTCACAGGAGAACATCGCATACTCACCGGAGTATACTACATCCCAAGGCTTCGCAACAACATCATATCCGTCGGGAAACTTGACGAGAATGGATGCAAGGTGGATATCGAGAACGGAGTGATGACGATCTTCGACAACCTCCGACACGTGTTAGCGCGTGTGAGTCGCACGCGGAACAGGCTCTATATCCTCAACCTTGATCAATCTCAACCGGAGTGTTGGCTCGCCAAGAGTGATGATGATTCATGGTTATGGCATGCTAGATTTGGACACGTTAACTTCTACGCCTTGAAGAAGATGTCGAAGATGGAGATGGTATCTGGGATGCCGTTTATCGACCATGTTGATCGAGTATGTGATGGGTGCTTGGTTGGAAAACAGCACCGCAGGCCGTTCCCTGCTCAGTCTACCTATCGTGCAAGTGATGCACTCGAGCTGCTCCATGGTGATCTATGTGGCCCTATCACCCCAGCAACTCACGGAGGAAAGAAGTATTTCTTCCTTGTGGTAGATGACTACTCGAGATACATGTGGGTCGTTCTCCTACGGTCTAAAGATGAGGCGTTTGAAGCGTTCAAGAAGCTGGAGGCTGCAACGGAGATGGAACACAAGTTGAAGGTTCGCGCTCTAAGGACAGATCGCGGCGGAGAGTTTACGTCGAACGAATTCAACGACTATTGTGAGAAGATTGGCATAAAAAGGTTCCTCACGGCACCTTATACGCCGCAGCAGAACAAGGTTGTTGAAAGGCGCAATCGAACCGTCGTTGACATGGCGAGAAGTTTACTCAAGAGCAAGAACTTGCCAGGGACATTTTGGGGAGAAGCTGTCTCAACGGCGGTCTATCTTCTCAACCGGGCTCCAACGAAGGCGGTGATCGGCAAGACTCCGTATGAAGCAATTTACGAACGGAAGCCGAATGTGTCTCATCTACGGACGTTTGGGTGTGTGGCGCATGTGAAGACGGCGGAGCCGCATCTCTCAAAGCTTGCCGATCGAAGCACCAAGATGGTGTTCATCGGATACGAGAGGAGTTCCGGCACCAAGGCATACCGCTTCTACGACCCACGAACCAAGCGTCTACGGATTTCACGCGACGTTGTGTTTGAAGAAAACCAAGCGTGGAATTGGAGCGCAGCAGCCGACGATGCTCCAAACGGTAACATATTCGCAGTTGAATTTCCAACTGATGATGATGCAGGGGAAGACGTCCAGGTGGTTGGCAAGACGCCCAACCAAGGTGAACGCAATAGCAGTGATCACCATGGTGCCGACACCGACGACGACGCGCATGGGTCGCAAGGTGATAGCGACAACGACGCGCACGACACGGACGGAGATCTTGGGGACGACATCGACAATGAGGCGCATAGTGACGACGACAATCAAGATGATGGTCACGGTCACAACGACTACGCCGTCGACGTGGATGCCAACGACCCGGCATCTACCACGCCCGGGACTCAGCCATCTTCCTCAAGTGCATCAACGCCGACACAATTTGTGTCGCCTCCTTCGCAAGCCACAACGGATTCTTCCGGGCCTCATCGCTACAAGACCCTCAAGAAAGTCTACAAGTACGCAAAGCCAGTTACGCTCGAGTACTCCGGACTATGTTTGCTCGGAGTTGAGGAGCCGGCGAACTTCGTAGAGGCGAGCAAAAGTTCAAGCTGGACGCATGCCATGGATGAGGAGATGAAGGCGATTGAGAGCAATGGCACGTGGACTTTGGTAACCCGACCTCCGAACCAAAAGGCCATAGGTTTGAAGTGGGTTTACAAGGACACGAAGGATGCTATTGTGAAGTACAAGGCAAGACTCGTCGCAAAGGGCTACGTACAACGTCAAGGAGTTGACTATGAGAAGGTGTTTGCACCGGTTGCTCGACTCGAGACGGTGAGGGTGCTCCTAGCTATGGCAGCACAAGAGGATTGGAAGGTTCATCATATGGATGTTAAATCCGCTTTTCTCAACGGTGATCTCACAAAAGAAGTGTATGTGGAACAACCCCTTGGCTACGAGAAGAAAGACGAAGAAGGAAAAGTTTACAAGCTCAAGAAGGCACTTTACGGGCTGAAGCAAGCACCAAGAGCTTGGGACTCAAAGTTTGACCAAAGTTTGGTCTCGCTCGGGTTCAAAATTTGTCCCCTCGATGATCCGAAAGACGGTCTATCAAGCACCGAAGAACAGGTGAAGGATGAAGACGCGACCAAGAAGGAGCGTTGGCGTCAAGCTATGGACGAGTCAACGACAATAAAGAGGGTCCCTCAAATGCTACAAGAAACGGCAGAAGCAATGCCAAGGATAACTCCTATGAGGAGCAGCAGTCGCATTTGGGATCTGGGTCGCAACGAGGACGTCATGTTTAAGGGGGTGAATATTAGTGTTAAACATGACGCTAATAGTCTATACATGTACGTGTTAGTTTACAAGTGCATGTATGCGTGTCCGTGTAGGACTAGTGCTCGACACCGAGTTGGGTTAGGCCTAGCTTAGCAATATATATACATGTACCCCCCGTGTAATCGTACTAGCGAAAAAGTTCAAAGCAATAAAGAAAAAGCCCAGGAGCGACACGCCCCTGTAGCTATCACCAAAATCAGTTTCGTTCAGTTTTTTCGTTCGTCAAGTACGCTAGCGTTTCGTCGGGAGAGCGAGACGTTCCGAGCCGCCGAGACACGATCGATCCAATCGATCAAGTCATAGCTAGCCCAATCAAGCTCCACGTACAGGAGTTGCACGTAAGTGTGGTTAGGATAATCCATCCAGCTACCTGTGTGTGTGCTAGCTTAGCACATACACGTACGTAGTTGATCCTGGGTGATCTGATCTAGAGATCAAAAACCAACATTCTATACCAATTTGATAATTTATATAGCTGTGAGCTTTCGTACTGCAGATTGGTCTGGATGGAATCCTTATGCTTGATCCCAGTACAAGCAGGACCCTAAGCATTTATCCCCTTGATACACTGACGAAATGGGAGGTTTGTTCGTCAGCATTTTTTCAGAAGATTATTGTTACATTTTCTAATCATTGTTATGGTACTTAGTAGTGAGGGTATTCTAATGGTTGACACTTTGCTTATTTAGGTTTTGGATTCAATTGTATTTGTTATAAGTGCAAAGGCTTCGGTATATTTTGAAGCAAAGCTAACAAGGCTGAAGTCAAACAGCTATACCTCCAATGCTTTGCTTGACACTGTGACAGTAGCAACAGTCCAGGTATTAGAACACCACCATTCTCTTTTCACTATTCGTGAGCAGCCTCCTGACTATATTGAAAACAATGAAATTCCTTCTTCTCAATGCTTTAATGTCTGTATATTTTTTAGTTTTGTTTCTTTGGTAGTGTTGCTGCTTCACAGTTGAACTATATGTGTAATAACTATCAGTAGTCTAGGTTAGCATTAGGGTCGTTTTAGAATCACATAAAAATTAGAATTTGATCTGATCCTGTTCTCCTTTTGTCTAATCTTGGATTTAGTTTCTCTTGAATATATGTGACCTGTTTTGTTATTTTTTAAATGTTTTGTTTCTGCAGGCCCGTCTGCCTGTCTCAAGCACACTAACTTCTTTGCATGCTCTAGGTCTGAATAACACCGTGTAGTGTTTGAACAAATTTTAAACCAATGTTAGTAGCAAACCAAAAGCATCAGCCTCGTCTTCACATAGTAGGTTCATATCAGTCTGGTTGATACAACAATCCAGAGCCACAATATAGTATGAAAAAAGGACTGCAAGTTGCAAATGCAAGTATACATGCTCAGAGCTGCTAAATTTGCACACATAGTTTGCACAATCATAATGGAGATCATCAATGTGATCAAAATTTAATCCATGTAGTAATTGGACACATCATAAAGAAATAAATATGAATGAGTGAGTGGTTCAAGACATGAAGATATGCTCCTTGAAGATGCTGAAGTAGTTTTGAATTCTAACTCCAAAGTTGACTTTTGGATTGTTATGTAGAATCAATGGTTCTGTAGAATTGAAATAATGAATTTAAGGTTAGAAAATTAGCAATGCAATGTGAAACTTAGATGCGTAGGTTGTTACTAAATTAACCTACAAATTTTGAAAAAGATTTCAGAGGTTGCATTACCTATTTGGTGAGGACTTCTGTGTAAACAATATTTTTTGTGTATGCCCCGTTTGTACCGATTGTTTGATTCTTCTTCTTTTTGTCCTCCTTTGTGTCTGTGCCTTTTGTACCGATCTTATTATTTCCCGTCTTCTTCTCCTTCTTCTTTTTGTTCTCCTTTGTGTCTGTGTCTCCTGCACTGATCTTCTTATCCGTCCCCTTGTTCTCATCATGTGTTCCTGTTAATACTTTTATGTTCGATGTCGCGGTCGCTCTAGAAAGAGCGACATATAGTTGACCATGTGAGAAAACCGGTTCAGGCAGGTAGACGCCGACATTTGGTATTGTCTGACCTTGCGATTTGTTTATTGTCATTGCAAAACTTAGCCTCACTGGAAATTGTTTCCTCTTGAAATTGAACGGGAACATGTCGTCGTCAGATGGGCATAATGGAATCCGTGGCAAAAAAACTCGCATTCCAGAGTGCTGCCCTACTACAATCTCTGCATCAATTGCATTTTTCTGGAATCCACGTACGACCAATCTTGTGCCATTGCAGAGTCCATTAGCGGGGTCTCGATGTTCCTCAGTAGTATGATTGGACAATTTATTTTCAGCTTTAGCATATGTGGAGGCAGTCCATTTGGGGTGAGGGTGTTTAGGAATTCTGGTGGATAGTAGTTATGTGGGTCGTCTTCTACGGAGTCGAAGCTGTGGTACACCATCTCCTCTCCTTTGAAGCGATCAATCATTTTTAGGTTTATTCCCTCTACGGAGTCGTTCCTTGTGGATAAAATTGCTCTTGACGTGATGTATTTTGGATCTTTTAGGGAAGCATTGTCCGTTTCGTAGATACTGTCGATGAGTCTATCCAGGCCATTATCATCCGTCTTATTTGGCACGCATATACTTGCAGGTAGAAGTATTTCACTATCATCATTTGTCTCCTCGGTTCCATTTCCAATGCGTAGTAGGTATTCTGCGAACCACTTGTCGTTTTGAGCCCTCATGTTGTGCACAAGCTTCAATTGACGCATGGAATTCCAGAGCTCGGACCTGCGTAGTGATGCATCTACTATCTGGGCTCTTGTTCCCTTTCGAACAACGGGGAGCACTTGCCTAAAGTCTCCTCCAAATATGACTGTTTTTCCACCGAATGGAAGATCTGGTCTGTCCATTATGTCTCGCATGCTTTTGTCTAGCGCCTCCACTGTCTGCCTCTTAGTCATAGATGCTTCGTCCCAGATTATTAGTGATGCTGCTTGGAGTAGCTTGGCTGTCCCACTTTGTTTTGCCAATCCACAAATAGCTCCATCGTCTATTTTTAGTGGAATCTTGAACCTCGAGTGTGCGGTCCTCCCTCCGGGCATTATGGAAGCAGCAACACCGGAAGTGGCCGTCGCCACAGCAATCTTGCCTTGTCCGCGTATTATGGCCAAGAGTGCCCTGTAAAGAAAAGTTTTTCCTATGCCTCCCGGTCCATCGACAAAGAATATGCCTCCTCTTTGGTGGTCAATTGCGTGTAGGATTTCATCATAGGCCTTTCTCTGCTCGTTGTTTAGGTGTCTATGTAAAGATGCATCCTCTGGGTCCACCTCGATCGAGGTCTCCTCGATGATCTCCCTAGGTACGTCGTCTGTCGTCTCATGTTGTTTCTCGATCTCTGGAAGAGGAAATGATTTTATGTCTTTTCCCATTGAGTGCAACATGTCTCTGATATTTCTAAGCACCATCTGTTCGACCATGTGCTTGCATTTGCAGTTTCTGCTGTAGTCTTCTGACATTGACTCGAGGTGTTTGTTCCAGAGGCTACGGACGTCGCTGGGCTCGCAAAACACCAGGATTGTCGCGAATAGCCTTCGTAGCGATGATGGCATTCGAAACAACTCCGCTTCTGCCATGCAGTCATCCAATGTGTTGTCTGCCTCAATGAGCCCCCGTTTTTCTGCAGCTTCACGGAAGGTTGGCATTAGTTGTCCTTCGACTGTTCTTAGGTCTTCGTAGCTGGTGGCGCCTGTCACATGGTTTAGGAGAACTCGAAGATAGTATCGTTCTCCTTCAGCCGGGTGTGCTGAGCGGCCCGTTTTCTCTCTTGCCAAAACTTCCCGCGTGTTTGCCAAGTATAATATTCCGGAAAGTCTCTGTATAGTATGCCTCGTGCTTTCTCATGTAAGCTGTTTGCATGAAAGTACGCTGTCAACATTGATATTTCTGTGCCTTCACGGTCGATAACACTCTTTATTTTTTTTTGCCCTGATATGAAACCATGTGCATATTTGGGAGATGCAGCTGTAGTTGCAAGACTGGCGGGTGCATTTTGCTTAGTTCGAAGCCATATATTCTCCACAGTGCTTCTGGTGGCGTCACCCAGCGTGCGTCTCGGTATTGTTGAATCTCGTCGATTTCGGCTTCGTTTGCTTTGCCAGTTACAGATACAGATGCTCGATCATGACCCTTGTAGATGTACTTGAACAGGTACTTAACGGCTTTAATGCTTGAGCATATCTCAACATTTATGTGGCAGTTGAACATCCTTAATAGATAGGGGTTGTAAGGAACCACCCACCTGTTATCCAGTTTGCAATTTCGGACAGTTTCATTCCGACCGTCATTGCGTCTCCTATATATTGGGTAGGAGTCCTTGCCTTGAATCGTAGTTTCGGTAAATGGCCTTGGATAATTGTTCTTGCATGACGGACGATTCTTTGTGCATGGACATAATTTATTCAATGCACCACAAGGACCATGCATCATATGTTTGATTACCATTTTGTAGAGCTCTGGGTACTTGTGCTTGTTAGGGAGCTCAGCGGAGATGATTCTGTCATACCGTTCTGGACATGTGTACTTATATTTTCCGGTCATGATCAGCAAAAAGTGAGCATGTGGCAATCCCCTCTTTTGGAACTCTACAACATATGTATATGCCTTAACCTTTCCGAGAATGGCCTTCTGAAATAGTTGCTTCTTCATTTCTTCTAGCTTCGCCCTGAAAACACGAACTACAATATCTGGGCGATCTTGTGGTGTTTGCCCGGATTGTAGTTCACGTGTGATCTCGTCCCAATTGGGGTTGCAGGTCATTGTGAGGAATATGTCTGGCTTTCCATATTTTCTAACCAAAGCCATAGCATCTAGATACCGGCGAAGTTTATCGCGTGGTCCTCCAATAAATGATGATGCAAGTACTCTCTGTTTTCCGACTGCGTTTCCCTTTTCTTCTCCAGCTTGAATGCTGTCTAGAAGGCCTTGGTATAGATCTGCCCTTATTTCCTTTTGATGATGCCAGATGTAATCTAGTCTAGAGCTTTCAATCTTGATGTATGTATCTACAGTAAACTGCTGGAAAAGTCGTCCGCCATGCAATATTGGGTTGAATATGTTTGGTCGTGTATGCAATTTATAGCAATAGTATTCTTTCATCGTTACCCACAGACCATTGACTGAATCTGTGCAAATATTGAACATGAAAAGTTAGTTGCATATGTAGGAATGTTCGATATATGTAAATTGAATTTTGGATAGAACAATGTCTGAAAATTTACCTGGTTCATCATCATCACTGATATTATCAGCATCCATAGCTTCCTCTCGTGTATCCTTCTTTGGGATTTTCCTATGCCAACCCAGTTCAGCTCTTGGAAAGAATAGAGGGTACGACAATGGATCATAACACCCATAATATGATCGAATGTGCTCTATTTCGTTGTTGTTCCCATGTAGTATTACATTCTTGTCATAAGTATCTCTTCTTTCATTTCCTTCAATCCACACTGCAGCTACCTCTGAATTGATTGGTGCATTGTAAGTTCTCTGGTCCAATCTTTGGTCAAGGTTCAATATGAGTCTGTAGTCCTCAAGGTTCTGGGCTTGTCCCAAACTCCTGAACTGTTGAAAGTATGGGTTATCGTGTAGAATGTCGGTTATTATTCGAATCACCTGCTTGTCTTGCTCGTACATTTCCTCGCGGCAACGGCGGTACCAATGCTCCAAGCTTGGATCATCATCGTAGAAGTATAGCTCCAGATGCTTTGGATCTGAGTGACTGTTACCGAATGAGTGTATATTATGGTAGATTTGACCATGTGCTAGAAACGTGTATATACCAGTTGTTCGTATGTCGGTTGTTTCTTTATCAAGGTTGCATTATAAAGTAGTAAACGAGAAGTGTCCATTGAAAAATCTTATATTGTTCCGAAAATGTCTTGCATCAGAGTCGTTGCTTGTCCAAAGTCTCTTGAGCTCAGGTGGTGTATCTGGATTGGCTAGTCTTATCTTTCCTTTTCTGCAGCATAGCCCCTTAGTTTCATACTTGAATTTTGTTGCATGGCAGAAGCTGCAATTTGGTACCGTTTTGAGCACATGTGTGTTCTTCGGTATGTTGCTATAGACGAAATCATACGGGTCGGAGTTGTGAAATTCATCATCTTCTGTGATTTCGATTTCCACTTCTCTTTCCCATTCTGGTTTGATTTGTAGCATCAAAAAATTAGTATAGGGTTAATATAATGATGCAAATATATTTAAATTGTATTGAGCATACCTTGACCCGAAAACATGTATTCGTACTCGTTTGTGTCTTCTTCAAATATGACTTTATCATTACCGTGATCCTCATTGTAAATTGATTGTGTTGGTGCATCTACCACTTTGATGATTGCATCTCTCTCACATATTACTTCATCATTACCTGTGTAGTAATTTTGTATTGTTATACACACACATACATATAATTTTTGTATTGCATAATAGTATATATGATATTGGTAATCTTACCGTGATCATCATTATATAATGACTGTATTCGTGCATTTACTTCTTTGATTGTTGGCAACATTGAAGAGGGAATGTCTTCCCACGAAGCTACATTAGATGTTTGTGTTGGGGCATCTGCTTCTTTGATGCTTGGAAACATTGATGAGGGGATGTCTGTCCAGAAAAGATGATTAGTTGTACAGACATGTGTATATCTATTTTGAATGACAGTCTATTGTATAAAATTTAGAGTATTACCGTAAGTCATGACTTCTGGTTGCTGTAGAGGTTCTGTGTCATCATTGCCGGTTTCCGTCATGGAAGCGTCTTCAGAAGCAGTTTTCGGTCGTCTTGTCGTGAATTCTTCGTTACGACGGTGTAGCAATGCTTGTCTTTCTCCTGGCGTCACGTGTTTTTTGTGTTTTACAGGAAAGGTAGAAGTACTAACTTCCTGTTCAGTTGCGATATATGCAGGGTTCTCCATCGCAATTGAGTCTTTGCTTGCTGTGTTGCGCTTCAACTCATTTATATTTTCTATTCTAGCTTTCTTTTGTGCTGGCTGCATATTTGCATATATCTGCCTTTGTTGGGTGCATATTTTTTCTTTCTTTTGTTGATAGGCTTCACGGCGCTTTTTGAGCTTTTCCTCTTTTTTTTCATCGGTCATCTGTGCATTGTGCTCTGCTATTTTTTCTTTCTGTTTTTGATAGGCTTCACGGCGTTTTTTGAGTTGCTCCTGCCTCTTTTCATCGGTCATCTGTGCATAACGCTCTCTGTCTCTTTTTCTTCTTTGTTCCTTAGCATCCATTACCGGAGATTGTCAGAAATGCCTGCCTGCATTAGAGTTTTCAATTATAAGAAATTAATTATAAGAAATTATTATTTATCTATTCTTCAAACAACACTGACATTACCAAGTGAAATGCAAACAAAGGAATTATATATTTCTTGTGGGGAAATCTTTGAGGCTGTTCAGACTGTATTGATATTGTTTGCACTCCCTTTTTCATAGCAGAAATAGAATGTCCTACAAGTCTGAATTGTTATTTTCAGTATCATTGACCAATGATCTGTTGCACATGTTCTGATCAGGGTGTAGGGGCATACAGGTGAGTTGAGCAGCACGCACAGACAGAGCAAACAACCCGGACTGAAAAAGGGGAGAATTTGTTATGGCTATATCTGCTAGAAGTTCAAACTATATTTGTGTTAGTTTACTTTTCCTTTCTCATAGAAAAAATAGACCGCCTAAAAGTAATCGTTTCTGCTATCTTCATCATAAGAGTCATTGGCCTATGTGATATGTTCTGTCAAATTAACATACTGCTGCCAAGTATGGGTCTTTGGCTCTATTTAATGAAAACGGGAAGCAAATTTGTCATACCTGGAAACAGATAAGGAAAGTACCTGATGTAAACCTGACTTTCCAAACAGCTTACTGGAACTGAAGGTAGTTCACAAGGCACGTGTGAAACTGAAGGTAGTTCACAAGGCACGTGTGAAACTGGCTCTGGTTAATTGAACCAAAGAACGGGATTTTGTGAGAATCAGCGTGGACATATGGGTGTATTTGTAGCACCAACTGTACCTTATCTCAAGTAGGTTTCGGACTCTTGTAGCTCTCTTAGTAGGATTTGGATTGGATTCTTTTTTATAAGCGTGTCCACTTTCCAGTTCCCGTGTATAACTTTTTGTTGTTATTTTGATGCAGAGTCGGATAAGGTTAAGACCTGCCTTTTTTTTTTCAATCGTACAGGAAGGGAGACATACGTGAAAGGACGGGCGAGGTCGTAAGCTCGATCCCACCACCTATAAGCTCGATCCTACCACCTATATATATTTTTGGCAAACTATAAAAGCCCATATGAATATTTTTGGCCCATATATGTATCTGTACGAATACGAAGGAGGCCCAGCACCCAGCAACGGACTTAAAACTGAGATCAGCGTTTAGTACCACCTCGCCACCTCGTACGTGACCAAAACTAACGGTAAAAAGAACTAATCGCGGGACGAAACCAAGAATATCACCTTGCTTTAATAGTAGGTATAGAATTCTAGATATTAGGAAACGAATTATTTAGCGAAACAAGAGCAAATAAAAGCAGAAATCGATCTTGCTCCCACACCTTGGGAAAAACTAGCCTCCCAACCCTAGCCGCCCCCCGGCCTCACCCCCTCCCCCTCCCTTCCTCGCCGCCGCCGGAGGCAGCCGCCGGGCAAGCCCGGGGCGCCAAGGATGGTGGCGGCGGGGCCTCGACTGCCCTGCCTCTGCGTGGGGAGCCCCGGATCTGGAGCGGCGGCTCCATTGGCGAGGCACGGCAGGCTAGCAGCCGTGCGGGCGGTGGATCTGGCGTCCCGGCCGCGCGGGCGGCGGGATCCGGTGGTCGTTGGCGGCCGGCGGCGGCTTCTGCGGTGACCGGTGCGCGTGATCTGGCGCCTCCCCTCCTCCTCTGTTCGGCGTGCGGGCCAGCCTGGACGGGCCGCGCTTCTTTCGGTCGTCGGTTTTGTACAGGAGGCGCTGCTGGTGGCGGGGATCTAGTTCGGGCGAAATCCCTGACCGGCCATGGCCGGCCGCGTCGACGGCGATGCCTGAGGGCGCCGTTCCCCTCCTTGGAGGCGTCGGTATGGACTGATCCCCTCACTTCCCCTTCCCCTAGGTCTCCCGGGTGAAAGCCCTAACTTTGTTGGTCGGCGGCGGTGCTCACGGCGCCGTTCCCTTCTTGAAGGCGCCGCTTTGGGAACCTTGGACTGGGTGGCGCTTGTGGGTGGTGGGCGATGGCGGTGGTGCGGCCCTATCCTAGCATGGATCTGTGTCCGTTGCTTGGAGATGGACTCGCGTAGGTGAAGGTCGTCGTTTGGCGTCATGGTGGCGTCGATGGCGGAGGCACCTGCCAAGGCTGGCACCTCAATCTGCTCTGAAGATGGACCAGTGGAAGATGGCGGCGATGACACATGTGAGTGCGTCGGACCGGTTTGTGCCCCGGACCTGGTATGTGGTTCGGTCGGGGCCTCCGGCTTTAGATGTTAGGCTTAGGTGAGAGGTCTGGGTATTTGGCCCAGCTTGCACCCCTTCATCTTATGGATAGGAGTAGCGGCAGATGTTACCAAGATGGCGGATTCAGGCATTTTGTTGTACTACTTTGTAAGGTCCTCGAGAATAATCAATAAAATGGCCGCATGCATCTCCCAGATGCAGAGGCCGGGGGTCATCCTCCTTTTCTAAAAAAAAAAAGTTTCTGTCACCCAATTGTTTCTCAAATGCAAATAAACTTAGGATTTCGCTAGAAACCGAACGTCGGTTTTTTAAGCATGGCAAATTATGTTGTCGTGTGGATGTCAATTTCCTTTAGTAAGCAATGGCAAATCCGTGCCATGTCATATTTTTTGGCGAGAAATTGCCGTGCTTGCTAAAAGAAATTGCCATCCTCGCCGTAACAATAATTTGTCATAAAACATTCGATTTGCGATGCTTAGATGTCAGATTTTTAGCATTTTCATAAACTTATTTTGATCGAAGAAATATTCGTTTGCGGTTAACGGTATATATTCAATAAATCAAAATTGTATTTATATCAATTAGAAATTTGCTTCCTTGCGGATTGAATTTCCTTCCATGTCGACTAAAAATTAGCATGCTTCATGGGTTTCTATGATATGTGTTATGGTTGAAGCGTCCTTTCTGCTTCTTTACTTATTATAATCAATCATCATGTCTTGATAAATATGCTTGGGAGTTATACATAGTCCTTGCATTTATACAATTTCTCTATTGCTTCACTTATACTTTTTTGGAGCATGGCGGTAGTCCTATTAGAAATATTAGAATTCTCTTGCTTTACTTATATTTTTTTGTAGAGTTGAATAGTGATTGTTAGTTGGTATTGGCTAATATGTTCATGATTAACATGATAAGTATGCTTTGATGGTATAATTTAAAATTACATGAATTAATCTGGAATGTTTGAGTAAAGTAGTGGTCCGAAGCTGAAAAAATGTCATACAAGTCAACACTCTTTCTTCAATAATTGACACAAAAGTGAGACCGGTGTTACAAAGAGGTCTAAGTTGAAGATTTTTTTTTAAATCGCTCATGTAGAATGGGTCAAGGATGCACAACGGGCTTCGGCTACGCCAATGACTTCCCTTAGGAGTTATTTTGTTTCAAGATGATCCTTGTGTAGGTTATGAGATGCTTGTAACATGTTCGAGTTGTGAGTTACGATCATACATGCACTTTCATCTATACATATTTTGCTAGTCTCTCTTGTATCCTGTATTGCTTACTCTCACCTTGAGATTTGGCGCGTCCTTCGCAGATACATCCAATCCCCGTGGGAGAAATTCTTCATGTTCACCTACACATACGCCATCTATCTTCCTCAAAACAGCCACCATATCTATCTATCATGGCATTTTCGTAGTCATTTCGAGATATATTGTCATGTAAATTCCATCATCATCATTACATGATTAGATATATTTATTGTAATATAACCTTGCATGATCGTAAGCTTGATATTTTCATTTGTACGTTTTGATATCTTTGTTACGCTAGGTCATCGCACATACTGGTATACTGCCAGAGGTATTCAGTAGATGTTTTGCACCATGATTATCATCTTTTGAGTTACGAGTACAATTATTCTATTAATCATCATTTTAGAGTGCTGCCCCTACATGTGAGGATATTAAAAAAATCATGAAGGCCACACAAAATAACCGAGCCATGAAGGCCACAAAAAGAGTGAGAGAGACAGAAAAGAGAGAGGGGCACAGTACTCTCCTTTTTATACATACGTGCTTCAAAGTAGCACTTTGCATTTTGATACGTCCATTTTTCATCACGTTTTCCTATTGTTATTTATGAAGTTTTTGATCAATATAACACTTCATGGAGTATTTCTAATGTCTTTTCTCTCTTAATTTGCAAGGTTTACACAAAGAGGGAGAATACCGGTAGCTGGATTTCAGGGCCTGAAAAAGCTACAGCAGGGATACCTATTCTGCACAACTCCAAATGGGCTGAAATTCAACCGAGATTTATTTTGGAATATATAAAAAATACTGGGCCAGAAAGTTACCAGAGGAGAGCCACCAGGTGCCCACATGGCACCTGGGCGCCCCCCCCCCCCCCCCGGGGGGGGGGGGGGGGGGGGGGGGGGGGGGGGGGGCGCGCCCAAGTGCCATGTGGGGCTCCTGGCCCAGCTCTGGCTCCCTCCTTCTGGTATATAAGTCATTTTACCCTAAAACTTTTATGGGGATACTTTCGGGATGAGGCGCCGCCGCCACGAGGCGAAACTAGAGCAGGAGCATTTTTGCTCTCCGGCGGGCAGATTCCGCCGGGGACACTTCCCTCCGGGAGAGGGAAATCGAAGCCTTCGTCATCACCAACAACCCTCTCATCGTGGGAGGACCAATCCTCATCATCATCATCAACAACACCATCTCATCTCAAACCCTAGTTCATCTCTTGTATTCAATCTTTGTATCAAAACTATAGATTGTTACCTGTGGGTTGCTAGTAGTATTGATTACTTATCGTAGTTGATGCTAGTTGGTTTGCTTTGTGAATTACTAAATGTTCAGATCTTGTATGTTATTAAATACCTCTTTGATCTTGAACACCATGATGATGAGTGAGTAGTTACTTTTGTTCTTGAGGACATGGGAGAAGTCTTGTCATAAGTAATCATGTTAATTTGGTATTCGTTCGATATTTTGATGATATGTATGTTGTGATTCTCTTTGTGGTGTCATGTGAACGTCGACTACCTGACACTTCACCATTTATGGGCCTAAGGGAATGCATTGTGGAGTAGTAATTAGATGATGGGTTGCTAGAGTGACAGAAGCTTAAACCCCAGTTTATGCGCTATTCCGTAAGGGGCTAATTTGGATCCACACATTTAATGCTATGGTTAGACTTTGTCTTAATTCTTCTTTCGTAGTTGCGGATGCTTGCGAGAGGGGGTAATCATAAGTGGGAGGCTTGTTCAAGTAAGAACAGCACCCAAGCACCGGTCCACCCACATATCAAATCATCAAAGTAACGAACGCGAATCAAACAAACATGGTGAAAGTGACTAGATGAAATTCCCGTGTGTCCTCAAGAACGTTTGCCTCATTATAAGTACTTGTTCCGGCCTGTCCTTTGCACTAAATAGGATTGGGCTACTTTGCTGCACCTTATTTACTTTTGTTACTTGTTACTCGTTACAAATTATCTTTCTATCAAACTACCTGTTACCGCTTGTTTCAATGCTTGCAGAAATTACCTTACTAAAAATCGCTCGCCATTTCCTTCTGCTCCTTGTTGGGTTTGACACTCTTACTTATCTAAAGGACTACGATTGATCCCCTATACTTGTGGGTCATCAAGACTCTTTTCTGGCGCCGTTGCCGGGGAATGAAGCGCCTTTGGTAAGTGGAAATTGGTAAGAAAACATTTTTTACTACGTGCTAAAATTTATTGCTACTTGTCACTATGGAAACTAATTCTTTGATAGGCTTGTTTGGGGTATCTTCACCTCGACCGGAAATAACAAGAGTTGCCTCTCCACCACCTATTGAAGCTACTGAAAATATTGCTTATGAAATTCCCATTGGTTTGGTTGAAAAACTGCTAGCTAATCCTTATGCAGGAGATGGTACTAAACATCCTCATATGCACTTGATCTATGTGGATGAAGTTTGTGGATTGTTTAAGCTTGCAGGTTTATCTGGAGACAGAGCTAAGAAGAAAGTATTCCCTTTATCTTTGGAGGGAAAGACCTTGACATGGTATAGGCTATGTGATGATACCGACACATGGGATTCGAACCGGCTGAAATTGGAATTTCACCAGAAATTTTATCCTATGCACTTGGTTCATCGTGATCGGAATTATATCTATAATTTTTGGTCTTGTGAAGGAGAAAGTATCGCTCAAGCTTGGGGGAAGCTCAAGTATATGCTGCATACATGCCCCAATCATGAGCTCTCAAGAGAAATAATTCTTCAAAACTTTTATGCTCGGCTTTCTCGTAATGATCAAACTATGCTTGATTCTTCTTCGGCTGGTTCTTTTATGAAGAAGACTATTGAATTTAAATGGGATCTTTTGGAAAAGATTAAGCGCAACCATGAGGATTGGGAGATTGACAAAGGTAATGAGTCAGGTATAAATCTCAAGTTTGATTGTGTTAAATCTTTTATGGAAACAGATGCTTTTCACAAATTTAGCACTAAGTATGAACTTGACTCTGAGATAGTAGTTTCCTTTTGTGAATCTTTTGCTGCACATGTTGATCTTCCTAAGGAGATGTGGTTTAAATACCATCCTCCTATAGACATTAAGGAAGAACCGCCTGAGGTTAAGGAAGAGAAAATTATTGTTTACAATGTTGATCCAATTGTTCCTACTGCTTATTTTGAAAAACCACATTTTCCTGTTAGAATTAAGGAACACTCTAAGGTTTCTTCTGTGGTTAGGAAGAGTTATGTCAGAACACCTACACCCTCTGAGCAAATTAAGGTTGAACCTAGTATTGCTTTAGTTAAAAATCTTTTGGTTGATGAGTTAGATGAGCATGTTATTTCTTTCTGTGATAATGCATCTAGAATTGCTAGTCCTGATCCTAAGCATAAGAATAGACCTGTTGTTGGCATGCCTGTTATTTCTATTAAAATTGAATATCATTGTTATCATGGCTTATGTGATGTGGGTGCCAGTGTTAGTGCTATTCCTTTTACTCTTTATCAAGAAGTCATGAATGATATTGCACATGCTAAAATTGAGAATATCGATGTCACTATTAAGCTTGTCGACAGAAATACTATTTCACCACTTGGTATTGTTAGAGATGTTGAAGTCTTGTGCGGTAAGATCAAATACCCTACTGATTTTCTTGTTCTTGGATCTCCACAAGGTGATTTTTGTCCAATAAAATTTGGTAGACCTTTCTTGAATACTGTTAATGCTCAAAGTGATTGTGCTAAGGAAATTGTTAGTGTCAACTTTGGTGGTGTGTCTCATGAGTTTAATTTCTCTAAATTTCGTAGACAGCCCCATGATATAGAGTTGCCTAGCAAAGATGAAATTGTTGGTCTTGCTTCTATTGCTGTGCCTCCTACTGATCCTTTAGAACAATATTTGCTTAATCATGAGAATGATATGCATATGAATGAAAAGAATGAAATAAATAATATTTTCTTTAATCAACAGCCTATTCTTAAGCACAATTTGCCTGTTGAAACTCTTGGAGGTCCTCCTCCACCTAAGAGTGATCCTGTTTTTGAATTAAAGCAATTGCCTGATACTTTGAAATATGCTTATCTTGATGAAAAGAAAATATATCCTGTTATTATCAGTGCTAACCTTTCAGAGCATGAAGAAAAGAGAATGTTAAAAATTCTGAGGAAGCATCGTGCTACTATTGGATATACTCTGGATGATCTTAAGGGCATTAGTCCCACTCTATGTCAGCACAAGATTAATATGGAGCCAGACGCTAAACCCGTTGTTGACCACCAACGTCGATTGAATCAAAAAATGAAAGAGGTGGTAAGAACTAAAATATTAAAGCTTCTGGAAGCAGGTATAATCTATCCCATAGCTGATAGTGGATGGGTAAGCCCATTCCATTGTGTTCCTAAAAAGGGTGGCATTACTGTTGTTCCTAATGATAAGAATGAGCTTATTCCTCAGAGAATAGTAACTGGTTACAGGATGGTGATAGATTTTAGAAAGTTGAATAAAGCTACTAGGAAAGATCATTATCCTTTACCTTTTATTGATCAAATGCTAGAAAGGTTGCCTAAGCACACACACTTTTGTTTCCTAGATGGTTATTCTGGTTTTTCTCAAATACCTGTTGCACAATCTAACCAAGAGAAAACTACCTTTACCTGTCCTTTTGGAACTTTTGCTTATAGACGTATGCCTTTTGGTTTATGCAACCTGCTACTTTTCAAAGATGTATGACTGCTATCTTCTCTGACTTTTATGAAAAGATTGTTGAGGTTTTCATGGATGATTTCTCTGTTTACGGAACCTCTTTTGATGATTGCTTGAGCAACCTTGATCGAGTTTTGCAGAGATGTGAACAAACAAATCTCATCTTGAACTGGGAGAAGTGCCACTTTATGGTTAATGAAGGTATTGTCTTGGGCCACAAGATCTCCGAAAGAGGTATTGAAGTTGATAAAGCTAAGGTTGATGCTATTGAGAAGATGACATGTCCTAAGGATATCAAAGGTATAAGAAATTTTCTTGGTCATGCTGGTTTCTATAGGAGATTTATTAAAGACTTCTCTAAAATTTCTAGGCCTCTTACTAATCTTTTGCAAAAGGATGTTCCCTTTATTTTCATGATGATTGTGTAGAAGCCTTTGAAACTCTTAAGTCAGCTTTAATTTCTGCACCTATTGGTCAGCCACCTGATTGGAATTTACCTTTTGAGATTATGTGTGATGCTAATGATTATGCTGTTTGGTGTTGTTCTAGGACAGAGAGTTGATAAGAAGTTGAATGTTATTCATTATGCTAGTAAAACTTTGGACACTGCCCAAAGGAATTATGCTACTACTGAAAAGGAGTTTCTAGCAGTTGTGTTTGCTTGTGATAAGTTTAGATCTTATATTGTTGATTTAAAAGTTACTATTCATACTGATCATGCTGCTATCAAGTATCTTATGGAAAATAAAGATGCTAAGACTAGGCTTATCAGGTGGGTTCTTTTGTTGCAAGAATTTGATCTTCATATCGTTGATAGGAAAGGGGCTGAGAACCCTGTAGCTGATAACTTGACTAGATTGGAAAATGTGCTTGATGACCCATAACCTATTGATGATAGCTTTCCTGATGAGCAACTAGCTGCTATTAGTGTTTCTCATAGTACTCCTTGGTATGCAGATTATATTGTTGCTAAGTTTATACCTCCTAGTTTTACTTACCAGCAAAAGAAAAAGTTCTTTTATTATTTGAGACACTATTTCTGGGATGATCCACATCTTTATAAAGAAGGTGTGGATGGTATTGTTAGATGTTGTGTACCTGAGCATGAACAGGAAGAAATTCTTCAGAAATGTCATTTTGAAGCCTATGGAGGACACCACGCTGGAGACAGAACCGGACACAAGGTATTGCAATCCAGTTTTTATTGGCATACTCTCTTCAAGGATGCTCGTAAGTTTGTTTTATCTTGTGATGAATGTCAAACAATTGGTAATATCAGTAGACGTCAGGAAATGCCTATGAATTATTCTCTTGTTATTGAACCATTTGATGTTTGGGGTTTTGATTATATGGGACCTTTTCCTAAGTCCAATGACTATACTCATATTTTAGTTGCTGTTGATTATATTATTAAGTGGGTAGAAGCTGTCCCCACTAATAGTGCTGATCACAACACTTCTATTAAAATGCTCAAGGAAGTTTAGGTCCCTGCGAAAACAAACATATTCAAATCCTCGTACGCACCGCGGTAGAGGATGCAGTCATTAGGGCATGCATGTATCTTCTGCACCTCCAATCCTAGAGGGCATACGACCTTCTTTGCTGCGTACGTACTGTCGGGCAATTCGTTATCCTTTGAAAGCTTCTTCTTCAATATTTTCAGTAGCTCTCAAAACCTTTGTCAGGCACAGCATTCTCTGCCTTCCACTGCAGCAATTCCAGTACGGTACCGAGCTTTGTGTTGCCATCTTCGCAATTGGGGTACAACCCTTTTTTGTGATCCTCTAACATGCGATCGAACTTCAGCTTCTCCTTTTCACTTTCGCACTGACTCCTTGCATCAACAATGACCCGGCGGAGATCATCATCGGGAACAATATCGTCTGGTTCCTCTTGATCTTTAGCAGCTTCCCCCGTTGCAGCATCACCGTATTCCGGGAGCACATAGTTGTCATCGTCCTCTTCTTCTTCGTTGTCTTCCATCATAACCCCTATTTCTCCGTGCTTGGTCCAAATATTATAGTGTGGCATGAAACCCTTATAAAGCAGGTGGGTGTGAAGGATTTTTCGGTCAGAGTAAGACTTCGTATTCCCACATCCAGGGCATGGACAGCACATAAAACCATTCTGCTTGTTTGCCTCAGCCACTTCGAGAAAATTATGCACGCCCTTAACGTACTCGGAGGTGTGTCTGTCACCGTACATCCATTGCCGGTTCATCTGCGTGCATTATATATAATTAAGTGTGTCAAAGACCATTACAGAACATCATGGATAGATAAGTGACCAAATTAATAGAAGTTCATCATCACATCAAAACCAAAGCACTGTAGTGATCAAATGTTATTACTGAAAAAAAAATACATAAAGTTCATACATAGTTCTCATAGAACAATATATAGCTCTCTAGCTAGAGCATCTAATTAAAACATACATTGAAATTATCGCAACTAAGGTAACAATTGATCCAACAGCATAATGATACCAAGCCTCATTATCAATGGCATATTTTCTAATCTTTCTAATCTTCAAGCGCACTGCATCCATCTTGATCTTGTGATCATCGACGACATCGGTAACATACAACTCCAGTTTCATCTTCTCTTCTTCATTTCTTTTCAGTTTTTCTTTCAAATACTCGTTTTCTTTTTCAACCAAATTTAACTTCTCGACAAGAAGTTCTATGTCGGTTCGGATTTCCGGTTCACATACCTCCTAGATAAAAACATCTATGTCACGTTGGTGGGCATAATTGGCATAAACACTAAATAAAACAAATAGTTATAGAAGATAATATACCACATCCGAATCATAGACAGGAGGAGGGCCGACGGGGCGGATACCAAAACCATCGCACTATATAATAATAAATAATAATAAAAGTAAGAAAATTATACAAGTATCTATCTAAACCATACAAGGAAGATTGATTTTTTCTTTCAGAAAGAAGATAAGATCAAGAGGCTCACCGTGGTGGTGCCGGCGATGAGATCGGCGCGGGCGATCGACGGCGGTGAAGACGGTGACGGGACGTGACGGACCGTTAAACCTAGACAAATCTTGGAAAAATGGAGCTTGGAGGTCGAGCTTCGAGAGGAGAAAGCTTAACTAGTGTGGCTCGGACATTTCATCGAACACCTCATGTGCATAGGAGGTGAGCTAGAGCACCACAAAGCTCTCCCCTCGCCGGCCAGAAAAAACAGAGCACTGTGGAGTGCTCTGCTGCGGCGACGGGGTATATGTAGGCAACTCATTGGTCCCGATTCGTGGCAGGAACCGAGACTAAAGGACCCCATTTGGTCCCGGTTCATGCCACCAACCGGGACTAATGGTTGTGGGCCAGGAGCGAGGGACATTGGTCCCGGTTCGTGCCACAAACTGGGACAAATGGGCCAACACGAACCGGGACAAATGCCTCCCGAGACCCGGCCGGCCCGTGGGTCCCGGTTCGTGGCTGAACCGGGACTAATGGGCTGGCCAGGCCCCAACCAAAGCCCTGTTTTCTACTAGTGATAGTAGACGATAGAGCATCCCATAGAGCACAATACTAAAGGGGTGAAGATCCATCTGCGAGTACAGCCAAGGGTGTGGCCGTGACTTCGTCTACAAGAGTAGCACACGAGACAACCGCCATGACCCCCGCACAAATTGGGGCCTAGTCAGCTGGGCGTAGGGTGAGCAGCTCTGCAGCTGGGCGCGTTGCAGCCTTGTAGCCGAGATTCTTCAGTTGAACGAGGCCCTTCTGAATCTTAATTGAAGATAGGGCGTATTGTGTATTTTAGGATACATTCTACTTTCATGGGCCTGTGCTATTGTCTCCAGGATCGTAACTGCAGACAAGGTTTCAATTCATGGTTTTCACGACTTAGTGATGATGCTCCGACTATAGCTGTGGCAGCTATTACTAGCTATAGCGAAAGCAAAGCTCTTAGAGCATTTTAATATTAAGTCGAAAAGATATATTCTAAGGGCAACTCCAATAGGGCGACCCATTTCGACCGCCGCAGTCTGTTTGGGTCGGCGCGGACAAAAGAGGAGGCCCAACGCGCCGACCCAAACCCAAATCGAGTCCGCTTCGCGTCCACGCCGTCGCATTTGCGGCCCAAATTTACGTCCCAAATGTGTCAGCACGGACGCGGAACGGACGCCACGCGCGCCTTCTCGATGTCCGTCGCGTCCCCACCTGGCTGTCGTCCAACTGCCCGCGGTCTACCTGGTCAGTTTAATTTATGACTTCGGGCCCATGCGTCAGTGACGACGGTCATCCTTTTTTAAGCCGACCGTGCGGCGGGGGCCGTCCTCATCCGCTTCGAGCCAGCCCCCCGTCCACATCTAGGGACACTCTGCCCCCGTCGCCAGCAAACCCTAGCCACCACAGCGAAGCCAGATGCAGCAGCAAGGCCAAGGGCAAGGCCAGCGCCATTCCCTTTCCCTCTGAGATCCTTAGGATACATTCTACTTTCGTGGGCCTGTGCTGTTGTCTCCAGGATCGTAACTGCAGACAAGGTTTCAATTCATGGTTTTCACGACTTAGTGATGATGCTCCGACTATAGCTGTGGCAGCTATTACTAGCTACTAGATCATCGATGGCGCGCGTTGCCGCACCCGTCTATTTTTCAATATAATGGTTGGAAATTTCATAAATATATGATGACATGGAATATTGATGTTAAAATACAGCATGAAATAAGTTGCTTAGAATTTAAAGAAAACGAACTGAATACTTTGGATTAGCAAAACAGAGCACCATGTACTGTAGTTGTAAGATCGTCCACTAAAATCTGAGTCTAACATGCTAGGAGTTTTAGCTACAACATTGGATTGTATGGTAGAAAGACGGCTCTTAAGACGTTGTACAATCAGCCTTAAACAATCTCCCTTAGCACTGAAATCGGAAACACATACATCAACTTGTTTGATCTTGGTTTCCTTATTTAGTATTGATGGCGGCTCACTGTTCTTGCCCATCATAAGCCACACTTGTTCTTGATTTTAATGCTTGACATCTGATTGGCAGTATATCAATTGATCGTTTTGTAAACCTTCATCCTCGCTCATGAACTGATTTGTCCTATTTCAAAATTGAAGATAAACATTTTAAAAGGACAATAAATTGGTGAAAGTAAAGTAAATTTATTTATTTAATACCAGACAATTATATTGAGCACCAGACCATTCCAAACCATTATATTGAGTATCTAAAAACCCCTTCTTTTAAAGGTTTATTAATAATACTACCAGCCAAAAAGCATATAATCATGAAATGCATATTAGCAATAAGTGCTTATCATAAGAACAATAAGAGAAGTATACATAAGGAAAGAAAAAGCTCCATGCTTTTGAAATTTGACAAAATAGGTTGGTTTTTCCTGTTCTTGTAAGTTCACAAGAGAGAGAGAAAGAAATGTAATCAAAGGGATCATCGCATTACTTCACAATATCTGGGAAGGTCATTATTACCCGTGTTGACAAATGTTAGATTAACCTTCACTATTTGAGGATAAAACCTTCAGTGCACAATCTCAATTAGATCAATATGGTTCTTTTTTATTATCATGTACTCCCTCTGTAAAGAAATATAAGATCATTTAGATCACTATCCGTAAATGTATAGAAATTATAAGCTCGAAGATTTTCTGGCTAACAATACACTGACATGATGGCATCTATTTTATTTTCAAAAGTACCAGTTTCCCAAAAGGCAAGAATTTGACTGAGATATTAGATTGAATCACTTTTTCGTAGTTGATAGTTCTAGTCATTTTTCGGTGTAAAGTGATTCAATTGCATAATCAGTCCAACTAAATACTGCATTTATGAGACCTTGTAAGATTAGCAGGTATAGTTATTGATAATGTTATTTCACAAAAACTAAGAGACATAATAAGGTTTATATAATATGAGTAGTGAGAAAAAGGTGAGCCAGCAAAAAATATTGATTTTACTTTATATCTTGAACACCACAAAGGGAAACTTTTGACAGAAGCTTGTTGGTGTACAACTCTCATAAAAACACTTCATGTCTTCATTTACATGTTTAACTTCAGAAGATCATGCAAGAGGAATATTATAAAATCATAATGCACTATGCATCACTGCATCAGAAGAAGGATGCTTGCAACATTTATGTTATTTGCTTGGTCATATATGTTATAAGCGAACTGTGCACAACTTTATAATCGAATCTGGTCCCTCTATAACCCACATGACCAAGCGAAAATGCAGGGTAATAATTCACTTACCACGAGCATTCAACATCATCAATGGGTATCACCACCTAGCTCTTTCGCCTAATTCGTAGTGAAGTTGAAGTCCGCAATGACCAGGCGTATCATTGGTGCCTCCAACTCTAAGTTATGAATCTAGCAGAATTGACACAAATTGAATCCGTAAATGTATAGAAATTATAATTTTGAGGATTTTCTGACTAACAATATACTGATATGATGGCATCTATTTTATTATCAAAAGTAGCAGTTACCCCTACCGGAGATACACTGCATCATGGTCAACCTAAAGGCAAGGATTTGACTGAGATATTAGATTGAATCACTTTTTCGTAGTTGATAGTTCTGGTCATTTCTCGGTGTATACATATGCATATTGAGTTGATAGTCTCTTGTCTCATGAAATCGACCAGAGCTCACCAATCTTGCACAAAATTCAAATAGGAATAGAAAACCTTCCATAGGATATCTTGTTGTGTTGAAATGCAAATAAGAACCTCGGTATATCAGCATCGTGCACCTGCAATATTGCAACTAAAAATTAGCACACACACACACACACGGATGGCCATCATCTTTGGCCGAGGTGAAGTTTTTCTAAGCAGAACAGCGACACAGGTTTAACCTCATTTTAAGTATTAACAGTAGCAAATTTAATAAAGTACTCGTATAAAGCACTCAGAAGAATCTCAAGTAGATGTATTACTAAAATAATGAACAATTGTAGAATACAAATTGAATAAGGGAGAAACACATTATTTCTTTTTTAGATTCAATCTTATACAGAGATAGAAATTAATTAAAAATTGATAGCAACAACTAAAATGACAATTTATAACTTTTGCAGTACTTAGAACACCTCAATAATGAAAATATACAAGGTAAATTAGAAGTTGAAAGTGAGATCACCCCCCAAAATAGATGGTGGTGGAATCAACAAAATACAAAAATGTGAAACATCGTTAGCATGTCAGTTTTACCATATAATATTCTTCTTTTGCCCACAAGGTCCTTGATCGGGCGACGACAACGCTTCTGCATTGTTTCCTTCTTGACCATGATTGATTATTCCGCCCCCATGTAATTATGGCGTTGCTCCTCTCTAGCTTCCCTTCGTCCGTTCATTGGTTTCATCATCATGTCACCACCATCTTGATTTCAATTACCCCGGTGGGTGGAGGAGGCGTTACCACAATGCCTAGAAGTTCTGAAAAATCTTTCGGGCTGCCCAAATCCTTCCTTAATCCAGGGTATAAATAGCTCATTCGTTGTTGCCGGCTTGTTCAAGTTCTACTTCCTTCGCTTTGTGTGTTTGTCTTTTCCATTCCGATAATTTATTGATATGTGTTAGGTTCTACCCTGTTTGTTGGTGAGCTCTCCTTTTTCATGCAGGAATTGTAGGTGATCGATCGCCTGGGTTGTGGCAGGGCTGATCGAGATCTGTCCATGGCTCCTGGACAGGTCAGTGTGTCAATTAATTGCTTTTGGCGCTTGCACTGTTGAATATTTGACAACCAAGTACATGCATCAGTCCAATCATCAAGTTATTGGACTTGTGAACTTCAGGTTTATTTTCTGATTTTGAATCCGTAGATGAAGACATTTCCGAAGCACAAATGTTAGTGCAGGTTGGCTCTGATGGATTGTTTGCTAATTGATACATATGCAGTGTCATAGATACAGTTCCATAAATCAATTTGCTATATCACTATTTTTCATGAAACCTTGATATTATCTATATATATGCTATGCTATTTGGGCTTGTGGTATAGGGCCTTAAATCATCGATCCCCTCTGCATATTAAAGAAGAGAACTTCATACGTACTGTTGCTACCTTTCATGTAAGAAAACAACAGGACAGTATATCATAATTACATGCACTTAGGCTTTCTTTGGGATTATGTACTCCTGTTGCTACCTATGTTTTTGCTTGCATTTGTTTAGGCATGATGATGTTTTACTTAACGATTTGGTAATGCTTATGTTTAATCTGGTGCGCATGCTGACATTTAATGAATGATGATGTCATGTTTCTTTTCTTCACCGTTCTGCAGATTATAACTTTGCATCTTCCTTCTTGCCTGCAGCTTTATACCATCAGTCCATGTGCATACCTTTGTTGATCGGTCATAGTTTCACATTCTGGCTCTCCTAAGCACAAGTCTTTGGCTAGCATGCCTTGCACTGAAAATGTGGAATTCATCAGATACGTACTAGATGTACTACATGGATGGATAGACCTACAAGAAAAATACACATAAGCTGATCAATATTGTTTTCTTTAATACCATTAAAGTTGTATGCTTCCGTTTCAGCTGTATTTACTTGCTGTTTTTATGTCGTGCACCTTAGCTTTGGTCCAAAGTGGATCTGCCCAAATGTCGGCGTTGTTTTGGCTAGCTGAAAACAGATACTGTGTGCTCCATGGACAAGATAATCCTTGTGCTCTTTCAGATCAGCAGACCATCGGTGCTTAGGACAACATCTCAAGGTAAAAGTGGGGTTGTACTGTTCGCTAACCCTGTTGTTCTTCATTGGCAAAATATTTATATTTACCAGATGTTGTTTTCTTGTTTCGTATTTTCTTGAATCCCCCAATTTATTTATTTGTACAAGTGGTAGTTAGAAGAGCTTTGTTTACGTAACATGTATGTTGTTGTAAACATGAATATTTCTAGGCAAATTGTCAACCTATTCTATTGGATATAATTGCAGATAAAGCAGGTTTATTCCCACAAAACTGATTCCCAAAGATCATTGAGCTTATGTTAACTCAATCTTCTCTTAATATACTTATCCTCTTTCACTAACTGAATGTATATTTTTCTTAGATTTCCTGCCATATTTCTAATTGCAAATTTTGTTCTTCCTCAGTTCATGTCTGTATTCTCGAAAAAGGCCAATGCATGTGATAGTTTTTTTTCTTAGTATAGGCTATCATATGTAGATACGGTTCTATACTATAACTGCGTTTTTTTTTTGTCTGTGTTAATTTGACCCACACCGTACATTTGTCATGGTATTTGACTATGTGTGTCACTTCATAGTTCACTGTTTAGTAACTAAAATAATTATCATTGTTTTGTTTATCATTTTTATGGCGAAATTAAGGTAGATAAATACTAGCTACTCAACTAATCTGGAGTGCACACATAATCTTTCAAGTAGATGTCACTTCCTTGAGCAATGGATCCAAAATTTATTATATGTGTTCGGGTGTACGTACCACTACCTTTGTTTTATTGTCTTGAGTTGCCTCTTTCCCACATAGAGACAAATTAAATTGGATACATCCACTGAAAACAGTCACAAGTTGGAAAGGAAACTACTCTAGGCATACACGAGCTAAGATGTGTAGATGCAATTGACTAATGGTTAGGGGCATAAATAGGTAACAAAAGCATGCCAGATAGGCTGGAGGGATGTATATGAAATTAAAGACGGTGCTGATTCCTTACATGGTGTTAAAGGATAATGCATACCCACTACTCGCATATATTGTATCTCCTTTTGAGTAATTCATTTTTCCCATGAAACTAAAATGAGTCGGTACGAAGAAAGACAATATTATTTACCACATGGTCCATGTGGTAAGCAACCTAAAAACAAACAAAAAAGACAATATTATTTAAACAAAATTTTCTTTGCACCTGAGCAGAACATTTTGATGCAAGATGAGTTGGAACACCTGCCTCTAAATAATATTTTCACAGTTGTTATTTACCTTCTTGAAGTTTGAGGACATGTTGTAAATGTATTGTCAAGTGATATGAGATCCTTGGTTATGTGCAGTATTCATCGATTCAAGCAAAGGGGATGTTTGTCTATTGTGTAAATTTCTATTGTTCTATTGTAAAAATTGACGAGCAATATATTGTGTAGAGTTCTATTGGTCTATTGTAAAAATTGACGGGCGCAGCAACGCGCGCCATCGATGATCTAGTATATTTTATATACCAGCCGTAGCCCGGTCGCATGCATACCTACTTGGCAGATTCTCAGTGTTCCTTTTCGACTGCAGAGGATCTGAGTAGCTGATATAGCCTGATAAGTAGGAACATTCCTAGAAGCAAGCAAATAACAAGGTAAAAAAGGTGAGATGCACAAAAGGTGGTAGAGAAAAGGAATTACCTGAGACTTTTTTCAATAAGAGTCGCTTTCACAGGCCTCTGGATCGACACGCATGCAGTGATCCTCGTCTCCTTGCCCATTTTCACGCCTTGGAACAAATTGGCTGCAAGTTCCACAACGCTGAAGAAGAAGAAAACAGTCGGTGGAAGCAAAGATATAGTGAAAACTATGTTTCAAGTTTCTAAACATCATGAAAAAAAAGTATGTTGAAGAGGTGATATTCTACAAACATGTATAATTTCTGGTTTAAAATCATATTCATTTGGGAATTACTAGAAACAAATTCAACAATAAATACCGATGAACAGTGCAACTCTGTTGTTCATGTATAAAAATTTTCTTACCTCCCAAATAAAATGAATATGAGTTTGAACTTCAAATTTAACATATTTATGAAAATCGCCTTTGTAACAAACAATATCGTTTTGAGATTTTTTTTTCCAACTTCCAAACATGATTTTTCACAATTATTTCAATGTAAATTAGTTTTTGCCAAAACAAAAAACTTGCTCTGGCGAAGAAGATCTACCTGACAAGTGAAATGGTTATACTACTTACAATCCCTAAAAAAAAATCCAAATTCGAAACCCACATGGAGAAACAGAAAAGACAGATCGGGATGAGCATAGTGCATGTTTTTTGCCTTTGTATTTTGTGGCACTATTCATATGGATTTGTCATTTTTATTTCTTAACATGTAACTTAAATTTGGATTTAAATTTCTTAGATATCCTAGAAAATGTCATGTGAACATTGAAAATTATTTTCAGAAATTTTTAAAGCATTTAAATTTGTTTTCTACATGATGGATCACAAGAGCATTTTAGCTCCCAGATGATTGGAGGTAAAAAAATTCAAAATTACTGTTCATCCAGGAGCATGTGCGCTCGGGTTCTATTTCGAGTACCGTACGAGCACGTCCTTTTTTTCTCTAATATAAGGCATTTTTTCTTTTCGTTGCCGGCTATTGCCGGCTGAATGTGACCAAATAATATTTGCCACGACCCGTTCGAAGCATCACTCGTTTCATTCCGCCTCCTCTTGCTAAAGAAATATTTTGTTTTTCTATGATAAGAATGACCTAACACTCCCTCCCCCAAGACTGTCAAGAAGTCAAAGGCTTCAAAAGCCTCCAAAGCTCATGAAGGGCAATCCTCAAAGAAGCCCATGACTCCAAAAGCTTCAAGAGTGAAGGCATCAACTCCTGCACCTCCTGAATACAGTGTGCAGTCTGAAGATTTATCTCGGTTCTCATCGAAGATAAAGAAAACTGCTGGGCGTGGCCCAAAGCCCTCAAGCACAACCAATGACGATGATGATATCATCAACTTGTCTGATGACGAGTTTGACGATGATGCACTTGAGCTGCTCATCAAAAACAAGCAAGAGCAAGCTGACATCTTCAAGGACTTGCCTCTGTTTGACCCTGACATCCTGAACAACTTCATTGATGAATGGTTTCAAGACCCCAATGTCTCAATTGAAGATCTGCAGCTTCCCATTGGCATCAGTGTTACCTTTCAAGGGTTCATTGATAAGGAGCTCGCAGTAGTTCAAAAGGTTCATGAAAAGAAGAACAAAATTCACTATGAAAAGGAACTGTTCAAGAAACATGTTGCCAAGTTCACTGCTCAAAAAGTCATTGGCTACAAAAAGATGATGGCCAAGCTCAGGGAAGAATTTTAAGTTCTTCGAGATGAAGCCAAAGGCGCCAAAGAGCGTCTCAAGCAGGCCGCCACCGCAACTGTGCAAGCACACAATGAAGGCCTCAAGCGCAAAGCCCTTGGCCGCCCTGCTCTTGCTTCAAAGCTTATCAGGAAGCAGAAGAAGCAGCCTGCCACTCTAAACTCTGAGAAGCCAAAGCTGGACACGCCAAGGATTCACTTCCCCATATCCATGACTGGCTCAAAGCCGTCTGCGTCCAAGCTAGCCACAGAGAGAAAGAAGACACATCAAGCTGAGTCTGAAGCCAAAAAGAGGAAAACCTCTAAAGGCTCTGCTGATGTCAGATCAGAAAAGCACCAGAAGACAAAGTCTTCAAAGGCGTCACAGAAGAAGAAGGCTGACACTGTTCCACCTGCTCAAGATGAGCCCCTTCTTGTGGAGCCCATTTCTGTTGCTCCTCCTCGAGAAAATCAAGAGAAGAGATTGATTTTGCATGAGTGTGCTATCACAGAGGCTCATGGCGCTGAAGAGATATCAGCTGTTGACCCCATCGCAGCTGAAGACATTGGCACTGAAGCCAATGTGCAAGACCATCATGAAGATGATGCAGCCCTTCCTCCTCTCGAGAACATGGTATCATCGCCTGTTCAAGAGACAAGTGAACAGATCAGTATTGGTCGTCCCTTGAAGCCAACTGATAAAGGTGAAGTCCGACCTCACACGCCACCAAGAGATGCTGTGATGACAGATTGATACATCTCCAACGTATCTATAATTTTTGATTGTTCCATGCTATTATATTATCAACTTTGGATGTTTTATATGCATTTATATGGTATTTTATATTATTTTTGGGACTAACCTATTAACACAATGCCCAGTGCCAGTTCCTGTTTTTTTCCATGTTTTTGACCTTTTGCAGATAAGAATATTAAACGGAGTCCAAACGGAATAAAACCTTCGGGATGATTTTTTCCATAACAGAAGATATCCAGAAGACTTGAGAACCAAGGCAGTGGAGCACCAAGGAGGTCACGAGCCCCCTAGGCGTGCACCGGGGGGCGCCTAGCAGGCTCGTGGGCCCCTCGTCCACCGTTTGCCCTACCTCTTTCGCCTATAAATTCCCTAAAATCCCAGAACCTCCAGAGAGAGCCACGAAAATACTTTTCCGCCGCCGCAAGCTTCTGTTTCCGCGAGATCCCATCTTGGGGCCTTTTCCGGCGTCCTGCCGGAGGGAGATTCGATCACAGAGGGCTTCTTCATCAACACCATTGCCTCTCCGATGATGCGTGAGTAGTTTACTTCAGACCTTCGGGTCCATAGCTAGTAGGTAGATGGCTTCTTCTCTCTCTTTGATCTTCAATACAAAGTTCTCCATGATCTTCATGGAGATCTATTCGATGTAACTTTCTTTTGCGGTGTGTTTGTCGAGATCCAATGAATTGTGGATTTATGATCAGATTATCTATGAATATTATTTGAGTCACCTCTGATCTCTTATATGCATGATTTCGTATCCTTGTAATTCTCTTCGAGTTGTGGGTTTTGTTTGGCCAACTTGATCTATGATTCTTGCCATGGGAGAAGTGCTTGGTTTTGGGTTCATACCGTGCGGTGTCCTCATCCAGTGACAGAAGGGGTAGCGAGGCACGTATCGTGTTGTTGCCATCAAGGATAAAAAGATGGGGTTTATATCATATTGCTTGAGTTTATCCCTCTACATCATGTCATCATACTTAAAGTGTTACTCCGTTCTTTATGAACTTAATACACTAGATGCATGCTGGATAGCGGTCGATGTGTGGAGTAATAGTAGTAGATGCAGGCAGTAGTCGGTCTACTTGTCTCGGACGTGATGCCTATATGCATGATCATTGCCTTAGATATCATCATAACTTTGCGCTTTTCTATCAATTGCTCGACAGTAATTCGTTCACCCACCGTAATGTTTGCCTTCAAGAGAGGAGCCTCTAGTGAAACCTAAGGCCCCCGGGTCTATTTTCCACATTATATATTCAGATTTATAAACTAAAAAACCCAAAAATACCTTGATGCACTTTATTTACTTTTATTTCTATTATCGTTTTATTTATCATTTATATCCATCTCTATCAGATCTCACCTTTGTAAATAACCGTGAAGGGATTGATAACCCCTTTTTCGCGTTGGGTGCAAGTGTTTGATTCTTTGTGTAGGTATACTCATTGGTGCTTCACTTGTTACTCCTACTGGATTGATACCTTGGTTCTCAACTGAGGGAAATACTTACCTCTACTTTGCTGCATCACCCTTTCCTTTTCAAGGGAAAAACTAACGCAAGCTCGAGAAGTAGCAGTCGCCTCGTGGGTCTTTTGGCCCACCTCCAATGCTCTCTGGGCTTGTTCTGGTCCATAATTGATCACCGTAGATTTTTATTCCATCTAGACTCCGTTTGATATTCCTATCTGAAAAAGGTCAAAAACAAGGAAAAACAGAAACTGGCACTGGGCTCTAGGTCAATAGGTTAGTCCCAAAAATAATATAAAATAGCATATTAATGCATATAAAACATCTAAAACAGATAATATAATAGCATGGAACAATCAAAAATTATAGATACGTTGGAGACGTATCAGAGTTCAAGCTGAGGAACAACGCCGGCTCCTCCTGCAGGGTGATACGTCTCCATCGTATCTACTTTTCCAAACTCTTTTGCCCTTGTTTTGGACTCTAATTTGCATGATTTTAATAGAACTAATCCGGATTGGCGTTGTTTTCAGCAGAATTGTCTTGGTGTTATTTTTGTGCAGAAATAAAAGTTCTCGGATTGACCTGAAAACTTACGGAGAATTCTTATGGAATATATAAAAAATACTAGCGAAAGAATCAAGTGGAGGAGGTCCACCACCTGGCCACAAGCCAGGGGGCGCCCCCCCCCCCCCCCGTAGGGCGCGCCCTAGTGGCTTGTGGGCCCCCTGCAACTCCGTCGACCTCAACTCCAGGTCCATATAACCCTATTCGTCCAGAAAAAAATCAAGGAGAAGAGTTCATCGCGTTTCACGATACGAAGCCGCCGCCACCTCCTGTTCTTTCTCGGGAGGGCAGATCTGGAGTCCATTTTGGGCTCCGGAGAGGGGAAATCGACACTGTCGTCATCATCAACTATCCTCCATCACCAACTTCATGATGCTCTCCATCGTTCGTGAGTAATCCCATCGTAGGCTTGCTGGACGGTGATGGGTTGGATGAGATTTGTCATGTAATCGAGTTAGTTTTGTTAGGGTTTGATCCCTAGTATCCACTATGTTCTGAGATTGATGTTGCTATGACTTTGATTTGCTTAATGCTTGTCATTAGGGCCTGAGTGCCATGATTTCTGATCTGAACCTATTATGTTTTCATGAATATATATATATGTGTTCTTGATCCTATCTTGCAAGTTATAGACACCTATTACGAGTTATGATCCGCATCCCCCAGGGTGGCAATAACTGGGATTCTTTCCGGTGATTACCGTAGTTTGAGGAGTAATCATGGCATGGGTCTCCTTTTTTTCTTTCTTTAGAGTTTTCTATATGCACAATTTCTGAAGTATATCAAATTCAGAGGAAAAAGCTGGAAGAAGACGACGGGATTGTTGATAGATCCCCTCTACATCCTAACCAAAAGGACCAAGTGCAAACCTCTGTGGTGATCAGGCAAAGCATTAAGTAATTGGAGAAGCCTCCCCCAAGTGGACTACAGCAAGTGACCCGATGCCCCGGAATATTCGCATCTGCACCAAACGTCGCTCCTCATTTGTCACAGGGAAAAATGCAACCAGAGCAGCGGCCCGTAACGGTTGACAGACGTTAACAACGAACTGAGACTGATTAGGGGCGATCCAGAGCATATCTAATGGCGATAAATGCATTAAACTAAGGATCCAATGGCTGAAAATGCTAATGGCTTGAGAGGGCAGGAAAAGTGCTCGGTTATAATGATTCTAAATGTTCCCCTTGGTTGATCGTGTCGAGAGAAAGTTATCCTCAACGTTATCTCTTTTCTCGTATGGTAGCAAATCAACCCTTTGCGACTCGGTAATAACCTCCATTGCTATTTACCCTATGTGCGCCATCAAGCTACAATCATCTGGCATAAGTGTAGCCCTTGTGGTGCCGGCATAAGACATGAGTTTGTGACAACCATATGTGTAACCCCTATTGATGGCATATTCTATAATAGTTAAGCCATCTTGTGGTGGCACCATGTTTACTCTCCTAGAAAACCTCCCCAAACCCGAAAGTGCCTCCAATTAAACTTATTGGTGGTTGATATAAATCTCGAAAGAGAACAAACAAAGAAACCAATATAAGGTATGTGACAACCATTCCTGATAAAGATGCAGATACTACATACTATACATCATCCTGCGAACATGGATATTGTGCGAACATGGATATTGTACTGAACCTGGCCGCTCAAGGTCGTGCTAGGCTGTGCGCATCCTAATTCCCATTACCTCCCAATCACAATGACTATTCAGGATTGCAGAGATGAATTATGAGTGTTTGTGCATGTGCATATGTGCATTGTTCGCTCTCAGTCGCTCTCTGTTTGTTTTCCTTTCCATCGAGTTTGATGTGCCCTATCTGAGAAAAGAAGATGTGGCATGTTATATGAAGCCAGCAATCCAGAAATCTTTGATGTCTATTCACAGAACAATCGACTTACGGTGGGTACCATTGCCAGCAATTACTCTTTCGGAACATGAAGGCATGGGTGCCTCAAATTAGAAGAGTTTATATTTTTATTTCCAATCTACTTGTGCATGTGCGTGGACGGGCCAGTGGTGTTTGTGTGGAATCATCTAAAGATACTTCTCTGTGAGTTAAACAAGCATGTACAACATTAACTTTTGTGAATGTGTGTAGTGATCATGGAATTTGTCTTTGAATTAAGAATATAATTAACACATCAAAGAAACTTTAATAATTATTAGAACTAACTTAACATTTTGGTAAATCTGGTGGCGAGTCCTTTGTTTCTGAAGTTTTTAACTTGAAGTCAATGATGTTTCACTTCGTACGACCTAGTGAAGCAACAAAAAAAGACTTTCCCCAACGTTTAAGGTAGCAGGTGCTCAATGGTTTTTGCAGGTTGCAAGTCTTCACTAATGTAGAAACCTCTATAGTCAACTGCTTACCTGTGGTGGGCAGAGTGACTCTCGTCATTGATAAGTTCGCAACCGACTGCCATAGGACATACCACTGACGTGCACCGATAGTCGCCCATCGCTGGCATTGTTCATGGCGGAGCTGCTCTATACCTTTTGCTAAAGTGAATCACGCAAATTGTTTTCACGGGAATTGAATCTACTTTAATGTGTAGAAGTTGCACATATTTTGAAGAGAAGAAGCACTAGCATATATCAGAATGACTGGTCGATCCTTACTTGAGTAGCTTGGAGCCAGACCAAAGCAGGGCATCACGTCGAGCAGACGGCACTTAATGGAAGAACCGAGCGCTGATCCTGCATCGCATGGTGGATTTGGCATCGCGTGGTGGTGCTCCTCTGAGCAGTGTGGTGTTGCTGCCAGCCAGAACCACCCATTACATCTACTGCGTTGGGTTGGCCCTATGGCCTTTCTTTAGGTTGTGAATGTATCAATAAGATGTGGCCCCGTGACAGCTTAGTTGCTCCACTATATATGGGGTCACATAGATGTTGGAAGGGCATCTGTAGGTGCATTTCTCGAGTTACGCGGACGTTGTACAGGAAAGAGTTTTTTTTTTTTTTTTTTGGAAAAGGAGGATTACTCCCGGCCTCTGCATCAATAAGATGCATGCAGCCATATTATTAAGCAAACATCCAACAAGGTTCGTAGTTCAGTACAAGCTCGCATGAGGAGCTGAAAAACAATCTATATCTATACCTACTAATAAAGCAAGTTGCGTTTCTCTGATTTTTCCATCCGTTCACCGTCGGAAAAAAAAATTATCCGAGGTAGTACTAAATTTTTGCGCGTCCGTCCGCTAGAAAAGAAAAAACGGTTTCTCCAGAATTTTGCACGTGGGCCGCGTGCGGTGTGGCCCAGCGAAGCCAGCCCACTTATTTTCCGGCCCATGCAGCTGGGGAAACCCTATATAGCGCACGCTGCGGCAACTAGTCAGAGCTTCGCAGAGGGCACCAAGACTGGGCCGGCCCGTTGTCTTTTTTTTTCCTGTCTTCTATTTCTATTTTTTTCTGTTCATTTCTCTTTTTCCTTCCATTTTTTTTTCCTTTTTTTGTAAATTCATTTTTTTAAATGTTCAGAATTTCCATTTTTCTTAAATTTTTGAAATATGTTCAATATTCCAAAATTGTGTTCCAGTTTTGAAAAATGTTCGGAACTTCAATTTTTTGTTATCGCTAGAAATTTGTTCATAATTCAAAAAATGTTTATTTTTTCAAAACATGATTGTGTTTTCCAAAAAAAATCGAGATTATCAAAAAACATTGCATTTTAAAAATTACAAATTTGAAAAAATTTCTTCTTTCTTTCTATTTTTTTTCCTTGCATGTTTATTTTTCTTTTCTAGTTTTTTTTCGTAATTTCAAAAAAATTTAAAAATGTTAAGAAATTTTTTCCCAAATTTTTAAAAAATGTTTAGAATTCCAAAATTGTGTTCCCGTTTTGAAAATTGTTTGGAACTTCAAATTTTTGTTCTCATTCCAAAATTTGTTCAACATTCAAAAAATGTTTTCTCTTTTTTGAAAAATGTTTGTCTTTTCTAAAATTGCTAGAGATTTTCATTAAAAAATGCATTTTCAAAAATGTTCCAAATTCAAAAAAATATTCTTGGTTTAGTGAAATGTTCACAGATTCAAAATAATGTTCGCGTTTAAAAAAAGCATATTTTTTGAAAATTGTTCTGAATGATCAGAACATGTTCCCGTTTAAAAAAAATTGTTCACAAATTCAAAAAATATTTGTGTTTTTTGAAAGGTTCTTGTTTTCAAACAATGTTTGTGAATTTAAAAAAATGGTCCCCTATCAAATTTTGTTACTGTTTTTAAAAAATGTACGGAATTTTCAAAAAATTGTTCGCAATTTCAAAAATTGTTCACGTTTCTAAGAAATATTCCACAATTCATAATAATTATTATTTTTGAAAATTTAAAAATTTAAAAAATGTTTTGAATCTAATGCTACAGTAGGTTCTTAAATATTCGTGCTGGCCATTGGTTAGTAGTATGCGTTTGTTCCAGTGGCTAGCAGCACGTGGTCGGGTCTTTGAGGTCGTGACTTTGATCATTCTACGCGTCATTGTTTTTGGATTTTTACTTGCGCCTTACAAACACAGGTCGTTCCAGACGCGAACTGATGTGTGTGGCACATGCTATTTGACGCAACTAGCGTCATACAGTAGCTCCCACGCAGCTGGCCTAAGAAAAGGCAAAAATATACGCATAGGTTTTGTTCCATCCGTTCCCACGTAGTTCCGGATTTTTTTTCGTTTCTCCCCTGGTGGGCCAAACTGGGCCTACCACGCATTTCTTTTTCTGTCGGACGGACAAGCAGCAAAAAAAATTAGGCCGCGAGGGGATTGAACTATGACCTTCCCTATTGTGCCGACGGACAAAAAACAACTCACCTAGCTTGCAATTATGATAGGAATAGTCCGACCATGGAGCTTTATATTAAATCACACCAGTTTTTATATCTCTACTCCTAAAGGGGGACTTGGTAGTCTCGCCTCACATCCCACCACTCCATCGGCAAACTCTATATTACACCCGCGAGCGTCTTACAGGTCGCTCAACTGCAGCCAATTTTGGCCGGCCCATTTGACGTGTGCATTAACTCAATCAAATCGGCATTTTTCCAAAACAACGCCATACATTAACTCGTCCAAATCAAATCATTACTTACCAAAACATCAATTATCTCTATTATTAAAGGGCAGCATGTATGTTGTTCGTACCCAGAGCCTTCACTGAACGAACGAAGGGACACATTTTCTCCATACGGAAAGCCAGCGGTCTATGAAAAACCGAACGCTAATGAACAACGGACACGGTACAGAAAAAAAAACAGAACAAAGCCCGGCCGAACTCACAACACGCACGTAGTGATCCCCATGGGAAGAAAAAAAAAAGTTCCTCATAGTCGCCCCCGAGTCCCCGACACGGCCTCCTCGTACGCCGCCGCGCCTCGCCGTTCCCGCGGCGTCTCACCATGACACGGCCTCCGCCTTCTGTGATGACGCCTGTCCGCGGTCCCCGTTGCTTGCCGCAACCTCCCCGATCTTCTTCTAAACATGTCGCCGCCCCACGGTCTCCACCGGTGCCGCGCTGGACGTGGCAGATCTAGGTGGCTGCGGCATTCGTCAGCATCGCGATGGGCGTTCGAGGGCGCCGCCGGGTGTCTCTGCTCTCGTGACACCACTTCCTGGTCGCACATCGAGAGCTCTGCATGTTTGGCATACCATGGTCACCGGAGGAAGAAGAGGACGGATGGTTGTGAGGGATGGGTATGGCCCGCGGCTGCTACAAAAAAATGGAGGATCGGGAGAAGCACAGGTCAGCAGAGTCACACCTCCCTTATTCTCCACGGCCCTTCTTCAGAAAATCTGATTTGATCTGCTTGTTGTCCATGTAATTTCCTTCTCTGTTTAGTTTTAATCTCACAATAAATGTAGTACATGTGTCCCCTACTGGCTACCACACTATTACTATGTTTCCTTCTTTTTTTGACGATTCATTAATATAGGAGGAATAAAATCAAGTTAAGGATCAAGGAGGGATAGGATAGGACACTGGTAGCCAGGCAAAAGACCAGGTTTCCCTCTCATGACGTTTATTAGTGCTACGTTTGTGTTATTCTCTGTTCTATGAAAATGAATTCTTTGATCATGATGCACTATAGCAAACATTACACTAGCATCATAATTACACCTGTGAACCTGTCAGTAAGCCCCCTTTTTTTTTGCAGAGGATTGCGCAAGAAATAAAGCATGCATGGACTTCTGAAGGAGCTGCTAGAATTGTAAGGACCAGGCAAACAGAACTCCCTGAACTGATATATCTGCTGATTATTGTTGGATCTTCTTTCTGATGAAAGGTACAGTTATAGAGAGAGTGCTTAGGAGGAACGGGGTATCTTTTCAATCAAGAAGATAGGCGCCCAAAATCTTTGCAATAAAATAGAACCCCGAAATATATTTTTGGGAAAAATATCTAAACATGATTCGTAATAAGATATATATAAAAAAAACTGGCAAGAAGGCTACATGGATGTTAATTTCCAGCTGGCATTATTGTAGTGGGGGGGGGGGGGGGGGGGGGGGGGGGGGGGGGGGGGGGGGGGGGGGGGGGGGGGGGGGGGGGGGGGGGGGGGGGGGGGGGGGGGGGGGGGGGGGGGGGGGGGGGGGGGGGGGGGGGGGGGGGGGGGGGGGGGGGGGGGGGGGGGGGGGGGGGGGGGGGGGGGGGGGGGGGGGGGGGGGGGGGGGGGGGGGGGGGGGGGGGGGGGGGGGGGGGGGGGGGGGGGGGGGGGGGGGGGGGGGGGGGGGGGGGGGGGGGGGGGGGGGGGGGGGGGGGGGAAGAAGAAATGAAGTACTATTGCAAAAGGGTGCACTTATCCCTGGCTTCCCATCCTTTTCTGGTTGTTGATAGCACAAGCGGATGTGTATATGAAATTATGTAGGTTTGTATTACGTTATGCGTGCACCCATGATTATTTTCAGAAATTTTGAAAGCATTCTTTCATCCTCAAATCGGTGGATGGGTCCACTTAATTTCCCCATAATTTATATCCCACGCTATAAAATACGATACTCACAGTTGGTGTGCACACATAAAAAAAACATTGGTACAGCCGGTAGTATTACGTTGTTTATGAGATATAGTCTTGGTTGGTTACGTAAAAATATGTTAGGTACAACCAAATATGTTACTATTTGAATTAATTGTTATGAATTATAACCTTTGACATCACGTGACAACGCACGGGCATTTAGCTAGCCTCGTTTCATCGCTAACGAAATTTACTTCCATTATAACCACACATTATGAATTATAACCATTTGTTTTTTATTAATTTTGTTTTGAGCCCCAACTCCTCTTTCATGAAAATGAGAGAAAGAGATAAAGTCTGCCATCTGCACCTCCCGCATCGACCCGGATGGTGGTGCACTGGTGGAACTCGTGGTGCGGCCGAGGAGCGCCCCCGCCGTAGTCGACATTGAGTCGGCGCATCTGCTCGTCGAGAGTTGGGCGTCCCCTCTCCCCGGCTTCCCCTTCGGGGGTGCTGACGACATTGCGCTGGCCTTCAGCCTTCTTGAGAAGGCAAGACACTCGAGATCGAGAGAGAGTTAGGGGGAGAGAGGGGGAGAGATCGAGGAGGGAGGGAGGGAGGGAGGAAGGGGGAGAGAGATCTTGTAGGTACACATTTGTAGGACAACCACATTCTGAAATATAAATGAGATTTGGCGCCAAGTCAACATTGTGTTTGTTCCCAATCTGTCACACACCATAACATTTATGTCGAATGTGTTGTAGAAATGTTCTTCGATAAATATGTTTTTAGCTCTTAATTTTTTAGTATGGTTGTAAATTTATCCATTCACATATCACTCCGAGATACATTTTTAGGTTGGGGAAGGAAGAAAGGAAAAAAAATGAGAGCACCTTAATTGTAAAAAAGAAGTCGCCAATGCAACCCGTTGCAATGCACGGGCATTCTACTAGTGTCCCTAGGTTGTCTGGAAATTAGGAGGTTGTTTGAAAATAAGGAAGTTATCTCGAGAATCATGAGCAGAACAAGGGACTCAATAAATTATTGCTGGTGGTAGCTTGCACGTGCCAATAAAAGAGAATATGTTGGCCGGCTATAATTGACAAAATTGTGGGCATATGCCAATAAAAGAGAATATGTTGGTTTGGTTGTAATTTAAAATAATGTGGGTACGTGAGCGCCAAAATAAACAAAGAGAATAAACCATCCGGCAATTATGCCTGGTTTTGTGCTGATTATTCTAATGAACCGAGATTTATGCCTGTAATTAGTAATCCATCTAGTTACGCCTTCGTAGCAGAGAGTGGTCGAAGCAACCATGCCCCCGAAGGTTGCCACGCAGTGACCAAATGAGGAGGCAGCCACAACCCCGAGACCAAGGCGGACTCGGGGGAAAAAAATGCACAAGTTGGGTGGTCGCTGCCATGCTGACCAACCCCACCACTATCAAGATATCGTGGGCCAAACATGACTTGCGAGAAGACCGCAACTCCTTGCTTTGTCGCCCACCGCTGCGGAGACCTTTTTGGTGGACACATCAATTATCTCTCCCGTTGCTTCTCGCAAAAAGAAAATAACTCTCCCGTTGCAACGTACGGGCATATGTACTAGTAAAGATAAAAGGTGCCACAACTGGAAAAAATAGGACAAGATGATTAAACACCTAGCCTATTATTGGATGGCGATTCAAATAGGTACAAGTTAATGTGCAGTGCTTAATTTTCAGGCCTTGAGTACATTTCATTTCGACATAGTTTCGGTATACAAGTTTTATGTTGACTTGAAACATGTAAATTATCCCGCGGAAGCTGTGAGGAACATAGTAGACTCTGCACAATATGCCAGCTACTACACAAATGAGTTCTTGTCATTTGCTGCTCCTATTTGGTCCTCAGTCTGTTAGTAATCATGGTGAACAATAAGTATAAAGATAGTATAAACTTGGGCTTATGGAGCAGATAACTGCTCCTCTATCCAGCATATGGAACTTGTGAAAGATGTCATTCAATTCAAGAATCTTTTGTTTGGTCGTCTCTCCGTACCTGGCCATTCTCCATATCAGCTGTTTTCTACATCTATATGAAGGAAAGATGCGCAGGCTTGTGAGTATTCCAGAAGGAAATAAAATACGCAGACCGAAATGCTAGTGACCAGTGTAGGATCGAAAGTATGTCTAGAGGGGGGGGGGGGGGGATGGGGGGGGGAGTTGACCAATTAAAAATCTATCATTTTCCCAATTTTAAGTTGTGGGCAGATTTTAGCAATTAGCACAAGTCAAGCAATCAACCTACACATGCAATTCTAAGAGTGTAGCAGCGGAAAGTAAATCATTGCATATGAAGGTAAAGGGAAGGGATTTGAAGAAGGCAAACGCAATGAAGACACGAAGATTTTTGGCGTGGTTCCGATAGGTGGTACTATCGTATGTCCACGTTGATGGAGACTTCAACCCACGAAGGGTAACGGCTGCGCGATTCCATGGAGGGCTCCACCCACGAAGGGTCCACGAAGAAGCAACCTTGTCTATCCCACCATGGCCATCGCCCACAAAGGACTTGCCTTACTCGGGTAGATCTTCATGAAGTAGGCGATCTCCTTGCCCTTACAAACTCCTTGGTTCAAATCCACATCTCGTCGGAGGCTCCCAAGTGACACCTAACCAATCTAGGAGACACCACTCTCCAAAAGGTAATAAACGGTGTGTTGATGACGAACTCCTTGCTCAAATGCTTCAAATGATAGTCTCCCCAACACTCAAACAGCTCCTCACAGATTTGGCTATGGTGGAAGAAGAAGTTGAGAGGAAAGCAACTTGGGAAAGGCTAGAGAACAAGATTTATGTGGTAGGAATGGGTTATCTTGATCTCAACACATGAGCAGGTGGTTCTTTCTCAGATCTAGGTAGGTATGAGTGTAGGCACGATCTGAAGACTCTCTCTCTTGTGAAAGAGTGGGTGGAGGGGTATATATAGCCTCCACACAAAATCCAACCGTTACACACAACTGACCCAACTCGGTGAGACCGATCCAAAGAACTCGGTCAGACCGACTGGTTCAATAATGTGAACGTTAGGCATCTCGGTGGGACCGACAGGAACATCTCGGTGTGACCGATGTGCTAGGGTTAGGGCAACACTGAGTCTCGGTGGCGCCGATTGGTTTATCTTGGTGAGACCGAAGTAAAACAATTGAGCTACAGAGAGTTGGCAAAGCAAACTCGGTGGGACCAATTGCCATTTCGGTGAAACTGAAATAAATGCAACAGGCAACAGAGAGTTTGCAAGGCCATCTCGGTGTGACCGAAAGCCGTATCGGTGTGACCGATCTGTTAGGGTTTCTGGCTATGGCTTAGTCAAATGAACTTGGTGGCACTAAGTAGAAAGAATCGGTGTGGCCGAGTTGGAGTTTAGGATTTTGACAGATTTGGATGGAGAAGGTGGTTGAGGATTTTGGAGAATATCACAAAGCACTTTGAGCAAGCAAGCTGTTAAGCAACACCTCATCCCCTTTTAATAGTATTGGCTTTCCTATGGACTCAATGTGATCTTGGATCACTAAAATAAAGATGAAGAGTCTTGAGCTTTTGCCAATGTGTGTCCTTAGCATTTTGAGGGGTTCCACATCTCCAACACATGCCATGCCATTCATTGAACTTTCCTGAAATATTAATCTTGAAAGGCTATTAGTTCAATGAGATATATGTTGTTATAAATTACCAAAACCACCGGGGGATTAGTTGCACTTTCAATCTCCCCCTTTTTGGTAATTGATGACAACATATAGATCAAAGCTTCGACAAGTGATAAAAGAATAAAATATATCATCGCTTTGAGAAGTATGTGATAAGCAAGAGCTCCCCCTAAATTTGTGCATTATTAAATATTTGCGTTTGAATGCAAATGCACAACCAATTAGGATCATGGGTCACTCTTCCATGTCACATACATCTTGGTGGAGCGCTCAAAATGATAATAATGAAACAGCATGCACTCATCACCAAAAACATACATGAATGATCATACAAGGATATTATAGAAGGATAAGCGTTAAGCATCACATATAGCATAGTATGATCATCCACACACATTTAACCATAGTATCTCATGGGCATAAAGTAACATGTAGCACAACCAAACAATCAAAAGAGTATCAAGCAAAGCAAATGAAACCAAATAAAGCAAAAGACTCTCTCTCTCGAAGCCTATGATCTATACATTTTCTCCCCCTTTGGCAACAAGTTACCAAAAAGTTCAAAAACATATAGTGCTATGCGGCACTCTAGGCATCTCCGGGAGCTCCTGAAGGGATCTTCTGGCTGGTTGCTCCTGTGTGCGTAGATGGCGTAGAGAGAACTCCTTCTGCAAAGGCTTCTGCTGAAGTCTGAGGGGCTGGTGGAGTTGAGACTGGAGGTGCATCCTGGGCAGTAGCAGCTGGTGCAGAGTGTGTTGTCCTAACATCTACCACTGGCATAGCTACAGATCTCTGTCCTCTGGGTACCCTCTGGAATCTGTCTATATCATCATCATCATCACTCTCCACTCCAGCAGCAACTCTTGCTCTGTCTACATCCTTCTTGAGCTTGTCAACTGTAGTCTGGATCTCTGTGACTTTGACATCAAGATTATAAAACTTTGTTTCCACTATCCGCTCAAGACTCACTTGATTCTTGTTGAGGGTGGCCAGCCCTTGTTCAATTCTCAAAGTGGCTTCCAGCAGATAAGTCATCTGATCTCCTTTAGACTTTAAACTTGCAATGTTGGCTCCTGAAGATGTAGCAGCTTCTGCTTCCTTGGCAGCTTTAGCTTCTCTGATCTTCTCTTGTGCTTGAGCTGATGAAGGGTGTGAAGCATCCATCACCCCTTCATTGTCTTCAAAATCAGGTCTGAGAGGCAAATGTTCTTTGTCGAGCAGATATGTACTTGTACCAACTTTTGAGTTGATGAGCATCTGGATGTGTGGGGCATATCCACAAGACCTTTTCTGGTCAGCAGCAGTCCTCTTGACTGTTTCAACGATCAAACTCATAACCTTGAACTTCTGAGGCACATCATATAAATGAAGCAAGTTGATGGAATGTCCTCTTATCATCCTGTGATCTCCTGACTTGGGTAGAAGTGTATGCCTGAGAATAGTATTGATGGTGTTCAGGCCAGCAAGCAAATGGTAGATTGATCCAAGCTTGTGAGTCTCCAAGTCTTTCTGTGGAATTGGCTCGTACATGTTGGACATAGAATTGTGACCATCTCTAGGCTTCCCATAGACATCAATATCATCATCAATTTCCTTGGGAGCACCAATCAAAGTAGCCCATTCAGCTATTGAAGACTGGTACCTTGTACCTTCAGTCATCCACACTATCTTCCCATCTGGGTAGAAGTGGGCAGTGGAGTAGAACTGCATGATCATCTCATCATTCCATTTGCTCAGTTTTCTTCCCACAAAATCATCAGTTCCTATCATCCTGAAGCTTTCATGAACATGGGGGAAGTAATCTGCATTGTCATCAATGTATTCCCAATCCACCCATTTCATATCACAGACAATAGGCTTCTTGTCAAGAAACATAGTTTCATAGAAGTCTTGCTGTTCCTTAGTGTGAAATCTGTAGTCCACAGCAGTCTTCCTTCTCACTGAATAAGGATCATGCTGTCTCCAAATTCTCAGACCATCATCCTTTCTAAGCTTCATATCCTCAGCTACTGGATGAGCATCATCATATTCTGGAATCTTGGGTTTCAGCTTCCTGAGCACTAGTGGCTCATCATCCTCATCATCTCGAACATTTGGCACTGGGGCCATGTTCTTTTCTGCAGCAGACACATTCCTAGTGGTTCTCTTTGGTTTGGGAGCTGGAGCCTTTGGCTTGAACTTTGTAGGAGCAGCTCCAGTTCTGATGGCATCAGCCATCAACTTCTGAGTCTTTGCTGGAGGTGCAACTGGCTCTTCCTCCTCCTCTTCCTCATCTTCCCTCATGGAAGGTGTTCCAATAACTGTTGCAATTGTTTTTCTTGCTCTTTTCTTCTTCTTTGAAGCAGCACCTTCTTCTTCTTCAGACTGTTCTAGAGTGAAAGTCATAGTCTCTTTAGAAGCTTGGGTTGCCTTTGCCTTCTGCTGAGGCACTTTCCTCACTGCTGACTTCTCTTTGGTAGCATCTTTTGAAGAGGCAGCTGTGCCATACTCCTTCCTTACAACAACTTTCTTGGGGTCAGCTTCTGTTGGCTGGAAATCATCATCCTCACTGTCTGAGGATCTTTTCTTCCTTCTGGACCTTGTGGTAGCCTTTGGAAAGTCAGGAGAACTTCTCTCCCCCTCATAATAGCTTTCCTCAGCATCTGAGCCCTCACTCAGGTTCACTTCTGCCTCTGATCTATTCTGACTGTCACTATCAATTGACATGTTGCTGAGCAGACCCTGTGAGTAGATGGGGTAGAGGTAGAGTAGATGAGTATCACAAAAATGCAGCTTGTTTTGAAAAAATTTGAGTCAAAATCTTAGTTTTAGCTTTCTACAGAAAATATTTCGGAGCTACCGATATGAAAGTTTCGGTGATACCGAAGCACACACAGTGTCTAAACACACAGCCTCGGTTGGACCGAGTTGTAGTTCGGTGACACTGAAATGCTAGGGTTTCACTGAGACTGAGCTTTCGGTCACACCGATTTGTATGTTTCGGTCAGACCGAGTTGTACTTAGTGCAATGGCCAGAGCCAATCAGTGAGACCGAAAACTTCATTTCGGTCGGTCCGAGATGAGTTCGGCGGAAACCTAACCCTAAAATTTTGAATCAAATCTACTCTAAAGGAATTTTTGACTAGATAGGAAGTTCTCAATCGTGGCAAGAATTCAGGCATTGTCTTTGTGCGATGAATTGGATAAGAAAAGAAGCACAAAGGGTCGAACCATACCCTAACTTGGTGGTGGTCCGCTACGGCGGCAACAGCAGAGGTGATTTTCGTTGACGGCGACGGACTCCTGCGGTGAAGACGCACAGGAAGAACGGCGACGATGCGGAGACCAAGGGGGCGGCAGTGCTGGGGCGCGAGCTTGTGCGGTTTGAAGAGTTTTTCAACCGTACGGGTGCGCTGGAGTATAAGTACCCAGTCACTGTCGGTGGCACCGAATGGATTGTTTCGGTGGCACCAAGATGCAGACTGCGAAGAGTCTCTGCTACTCGGTGTGACCGAGACAGTCTAATCGGTAGCACCGAGGTTGTAAATATGGATCAATCTATTTATTTCGGTGGGACCGAATGGGAGTGAGTTGGTCAGACCGAAATACAAATAGAAGGTTTTGGAGTTCAGCCTTGACGGATCGGTGGCTCCGAGTGCTCCTCACTCGGAGGTCCGAAATGAACTTGTTCAAAAGTTTGTGATGTAGCATGAAGAGAGTTTGAGACAAGAAAGCATAGATAGCTAGGGAAAGTTCTTAGGCATTCTTGTTCATCCATTTGGCCAATAAAAACCAAACAATCATAACTACAAATGGATGTCCTTGAATGAGGAAATTATGCATACAACATGCTCACACAATAAGATAGCAAATAAATCATGTGTCAAATCATGCACAACCAACACTAGCATCTATCAAACAATTTGGCGATGACTAGGTCATCTATATATGAGTATATTGACTTAGGAGTCAAATGAGAACATTTGATCATAGGTCATACTCACTGTTTAAGCACAAGTGTGGTTGCCACTTTTACATAAAGCATTAATGTGTTCATACCATTAGAGTTGCTTTAGCTCAATTCTTAGAGTAAAGCTCCCCCTAGATGTGATATCCCCCTTAAGAGGGATGAACTAACCTTGGGTTTTGTCGATGATGACTTCATGTAGATAGTGAAGATGTAGATGCTCAATTGTTGATGTAGATCATTCAGAGCTATCCATTTGAGTGTTGCACTTTCAATACCTACATGGGTTAGTCCCACACAAGGAACATACAAGTATATCCATAGACATAGAGTGAATTTCACAAAAGATGATGTCCATGAATGCATTTGGTTACCTGGTCCCTTGTCTTACCAACAAGAGAGTTTGTGACTTCATGAACTAGTGCAAGATGTGAAAGTTGATTGCACAAGTTCTTGCCAGTATGAATATGAGTGAAGTATGTTGGCGAAGTCACCCTCAAGAACTCTCTAGTTCTTCTTTTTGGGATCCACATCAATTTGATGGGAATCCTTGGAGTTGTAGTTGAACTTGATGAAGTAGAGCTTGATGTAGTCTTGGGAACCCACTTGACCATGGACTTAGGAGCTTCTTCAAATGAATCAATCTCTTCTTGAAGCTTGTCCTTGCCCTTTAGGTTGTGGTCTTGTGGTGGAAGATCATCTTGAGCTTGTGTTCTCTTAAAGGAAGTGGGGTCATACTTCTCTTGTTGAGGAACAAACTTCGTCTTCGGGTATTGATCTTCTTCCCATTCAACTCCATTGGCATTGAACTTTCGTTCAAAACCAACACCTTGATTCTTCCGGTGCCTTCCTTGCTTGCGTACAATTTCCTCAAATTGTTTACTTTCGGCAAGGCTCTTGTAAACACCTTTCTATATAATTCCCTTCAATAAGCTGTTTTCTTGCTCAAGTGTAACTTGGCTAAGAGAATCATTAGTGGAATCAAGAGAACTACTAGAAGCAACAACATTGGTTTTAGCATGACTATTGTTACTACTAGAAGAAGAATCTTTCTTGTTCTTATTGCTAGATTTTACTTGAGGCATGTAAATAGACAAGAGTAAACATTTGGCAAGATATGAAGAACTCTTCTTTCGAAGATCGTCATTGATAGCTTTAAGAAACTCATGTTCTTGCTCTAAATTGAGCTTCTCGAAGCGTAGCTTCTCATGAGTTCTTAGATGTTCTCTATGATCTTCTTGAGTTGTTTCATGAGCTAACTTAAGAGCATTTAGTTCTTTAGTCAATCGCTCAATCTCCTTCATAGCATTGTCATTCATTTCCTCTTGATCATTGTAATTACTAGCATTTTCATTATAGCTCACATTACTAGCATTGTCAACAAGTAGATCATCATCACCAAGCAAATCATCCTCATCACTATTAAAGTCAAAGTACTCGGGGTGTGATACCTTAGGACCTTTTGCCATGAAGCATCCTCCAATTCCCTTATTTGGTGAGTCAAATATGTCATAGGAGTTGGATGACACTAGAGCAAGTCCGGCAACACCTTCATCTTGAGTGTCTTCGGAGTTGGAGTGGTAGCTTCTCTCGGAGTAGTTGTCGGAGTCGGAGCCGGAGACCCATTTACCAACATGAGCTTGATGTCTTCTTCTTGTATAGCTCTTGGATGACTTGTTCTTCCGTTTCGAATCATTGCTTCTTCGAGAGGATCTTCGTTCATAACGATCTTCTCTACTCCTTCTCTCCTTATGAGGTGATTCATCTCTACGATATCTTCCTCTTGGTGATTCTTCTCTTTTCTTGTGGTCGGAGTAGACGAAGTGGTCGGGGAAGATGACGGCGACGCTGGCGACGGGCTGGTGCTGGACGAAGATGAAGGGGGTGGACTGGCGGCGCGGCTCGGGTGAGCAAGTGGCAGCGGCACCAAGGAAGTAGAGCGGTGGCAGTGGCCTGAAGAGGCGACGGCGGCGGCTAGGTTAGGAGCGCAGCGGCGATGCTCGAAGTAGGCGAGGAGAACCCAACAGCATGACGAAGACCGGTGCGGACGGTGGCGTTCCCGCGCTGATGGAGGCGGCTCGGCGCATACCACGGGAAGTCAACGTGCGGTGAGGGCGGAGCGGACCGCGGGCTGCGGTGCTACGGCCCGAAGAGACGACGCAATGGTGGCGGGCAGGTCGGGGCGACGGTGGGAAGACCTCGGGTGGCGGCGTGGACTGCGTGCCGCGTTGCTACGGCCCGAAGGGGCGACGCAGCGGGGGTGCGTGGGTCGGTGATGCCGCGGGGACAGCCTCGGGCGGCGGCGGTGACCGCGTTCCACGGCGCTACAACCTGAAGAGGCGGTGTAGCGGCGGCTAGCGGGTCGGGGCAGCCACAGGAAGAACCACTGGCCGGGGGCGACGGCCCGACGGGAGGCTGCGTGGACCGCATGCCGCGGTGCGACAGCCCTAAGGGGCGACGCAAAGGTGGCGGCGGCTATGGGGCTAGCCGGCAGGAGGATCTCGGGGCGGCGGTGTGGACCGCGTGCCACGGCGCGACAGCCCAAAGGGGCGTCGACGGGAGCGGCGCGCAAGTCGGGGCAGCCGGCGGGAAGACCTCGGAGTGGCGACGCAGCGGTCCGAAGGGACGACATGACGGCAGCCTGTTGCTTGATCGGCGGAGGGGGCGCGCTGAACTCTGGATGGTCTTCACGGGGCCTGCGGAGGCGCGTGCAACCGACGGGCCAGGTCGGTTGCACGGCGTAGATGAGGCGGATCGTGACGGCGGGCGGGTGATCAATGCGATCGCGCGCGAGGTCGGGGACGCCGCTCGGTGGAGGCGGGGTGGTGGCGAAGTCCCGGTCGGAGCAAGGCGACGACAGCCGGCATAGATCGACGGGTGAGCCGGCGCACGAACGGCGGCTGTGATGGGCCACCGCATTGCGCGAGGCCGGCGGGTCGGGGCGAAGGCCGGGTGGTCGCACAGGAGTCCCGGTCGGAGTAGGGCAGCGACAGCTGGCGTAGATCGACGGGTGAGCCGGTGCGCGAATGGCGGCTGTGATGGGCCGCCGCATCGCGTGAGGCCGCCTGGTCGGGGTGACGGGCGGGCAGATGCGCGGTCGACGGCCATGAGGGGCCGCCTGTCGCGCGAAGCCGCCGGGTCGGTGAAGAAGCTGGCCGGTCGCGCCGGTGTTGGAGTAGAGGCGCACGGGGGTCGGCGGCGGCGGCGGGCGACGTAAACTGATCTTAGATCGGAAAACCAAAAAGTAAGCGCCGATCAAAGCGACCGGTGGGAGAGAGAAAAACCCAGATCAAAGGATCGGGAAAAAGACTCTCTAGGGCAACCGGTCAACACGACCGGCGGACGAACCCTAGGTACAAGCGGCGCGGCCCCCGACAGCGGTCATGGAGGCCGACCGCCCCGGGGGTGGCGCGGAGCGGAAGCGGCGGCGACTTGGGTTTAGATCGAGATTAGGCTGATACCATGTTAGTGGGAATAGAGGGGGATTGGTGGAATCGATGTTTATTGCTTGAGACTCATGGGCATATATATAGGAGTACAATGACCAACTTGGAGTGCAAGACAAGGCAGGAACAAATCCTAGTCTATCCTATACTTCTTAATAATCAATATACTCAACACCACGGATGCAGCAACTTTTTGTCAGATCCACGCATGCAGCAGTTTTCGCATGCGGTTGCAGCTCCTCGCTGGCGACGGTCACGGCTCCGATGCGACGGCCGCAGCTCTGGACTCCAGTGGCAGCATGTAGCGAACCCCCGAGCACACGATTATTGCTTGGAGCAGCGCCGCTCGTCCTCACCGTCCTTGTCGCCCGCGGTCACCACACTCGATTGCAGCAAAAACACAAGCTGGTTCCAGCTGCAACTTTGCCAATTGCAACAAATTATGCGCTCCACTGTTGTCACCACAGAAAAGCACTTCGACGATGCAGCAAAAAATGTTGTTGGTTCCAGCTCTGGCTTTGCCGGTTGTAGCAAAAACAAAAGCTGGTTCCAGCTCTGGCTTTGCCGGGACAAAATCGTTTGCTGCAAAGCCCTTGCTGGTCGCTACTTCCCCTGGTCGCCATGGTAGCAAAAAAGCTTGCCAGTAGCAGCTTTTGCCTTGTCGTTTGCAACAAAATGAGGCGGCCGCCGACGTCAACGTAGAAAACATTTCAGGCGATGCACCAAAACTACATGCTGGTTCCAGATCTAGATTTGCCGGTTGCAGCAAAATCGGATGTTGGTTCCAGCATCCCTGTGTCGTGGGTGTGCCTTGCCGTCGCAGTTATGCAGCTCGTCCGCCGGAGCTGGGAAATTGCTGGAGCTGGAGACGGTGCGCTGGGAGAATAACCAGAGTTGCGTATAAGAGGTGGCCGTGCGCGTGGGGAAATCGCCGGCCATGGGGTGGACGACGACCTCACCGGCGAGATTGGGATGCAGCGGGTAGGGGTCGATGCGGGGGTAGACGGCGGACTCGTCGGCGTGATGTGGGTTGCAACGATGGGAACGGGGGAGATGCATGTGACGCTGGAAAAAAATGAGCGGGCAGGGAGAAGGATAAGGTCGGGCAGGGCTCATCTCACATGGGACCCACGAAGCAGGAGCCCGTGGGAGCGGGTGACTGGCCGAAGCTTCGGCCGGCGCGCCGTCTCCAAATGTTTTCAAAGGACTTTGGGCGAAGAGGTGATTTTCCCCTCCCCCGGGTCACTCTTGCGGGTGGCTGGGCGAAACCCTAGCCGTCACCGTCAGCACACCCTTTCCCGCCTCCCCCTCCCCTCGCCGCCGCCGGAGGGCGCCGCCAGGCAAAGCCTGGCTGGTGGCGGCGGCTAAGGGGCCTCTTCTTACACCTCCCCTAGCGATCGTGGCGCGAGACACGACGAAAGGGCCGGGAGCGCGGCGGTCATGCGGGGCGGTGCGGCGGCTCCTCGGGCGCCCGGGGCATGGGCACGGTGGTGCGACAGCGAGGCGGCGGCTGCGTGGCGATGGTGGTGGGGCGGGCCGGCACGGTGGGATGGCGTGGCGACTGGCTTTGCGATGGCCCCGTCAGATCCGACGGCGGGCACCGCGGGCTGCGGCGGCGCGGGTGGAGGCGCCTGCTGGCTCGGCCAGGCAGGCTTAGGAGGGCTTGCGGGGCTAGGCCTCGACCTCCCCTGGTTGGGCAGATGTGGCATGGCTGGAGGGCGCCTGTGGGCCATGGGTCTGATCCACCAGGATCTCGCCCTGGTCGCCGGCGGGCGGCTCGGGTGGTGGCAGCGACCATCCTGGTCGGTGCACGGTGATGGGCTGCGACGGCGTGGTGGCAGCCCATGGTGGCGGTCTGGGTCGTTTTGCGGCGGCGGCCAGATTTGCTCAGATGTCGGTTCGTTCGCACACGGCTTGGGGGTGGTCTCTGGTGCCCTTTAGCGGCTACAGGTTGTGGTCGGTCAGGTACCTCGCGTCGTTGGGCGGGTGGTTGGGACGGACCAAATGCGGATCCAGGCCGGGTGCTGCGGTTGGGCGTCACAGGGGGTGACGTTTGGAGAGGTTGTGGGAGAGATGGGTGGTGCCGATGCGGTCGGGCCACCCGTCACCGGCAGGGGTGCCGGGCGTCGACGCAGTCCGCTCCCGCTTCACCTCTTCTCCGACTCGGTGTCTCCCCGATCGATCTGTTTTTCCAGTCATTGGCGGCTCTGTCGGTGGTCGGAGCGTGTCGGTCGGTTCATCACTCGTAGTCATGGAGGACCTATGGGACATCGGGTTTCCCTGGGCGGCGGCCCGGGAGATGGGAGCTGTGATTCTTGTTGGCCGAGCTCGCGGCTCAGGTGCGGGCGGCTAGCGGCCATGGCCGCGTGGGCGGTGTGGTGGCTGGCATTCAGATGTTCTGCGGCGGTGTGCTCTTGGGGTCCATGTACCTGGCCGCACATGGGCGAAGGTGGAGTATGCTTGCCAGGGTGAAAATCCTGTCTAGCTTTGGCCAGACCGACGGAGGCGGCGCCTGTGGACGTCGTCATCTTCCTGAAGTCTCCATTGTGGTTGCTCCTTTCCCTTCATCTTCTCCGGATGAAAATCTTGATCTGATCAGGCGGTGACGGCGCTTCGGTGTCGTGTCCTTCCTAAAGGAACCGTCTTGGAGCTCATGGTTTCGTCGACTCTTAACTTCACCTCTTCGTGGTATCTTCACCGGGAAGGGCTCCGACGGCTCCGTAGTGATGCTTACTGCCATTTTGTAGTCTACTTCGGGTCGCTCGGTGTGTTGTTGGTGTAGCTCTTTGGCACCTATGTATCTGGCCTTGGGTGCATGCGAGTGTTGGGGTGTTGTGTTGTGTTTGTATCGGTTCGAATGTTGGTTGGTGCTTTATATATAAAGCGGGCGAAAGCCTTTTCGGTAATCTCGTACAAACTGGCAGTAAGACAGATCATCAGGAGAAATGCAGAAACTCAATCTTGATGTCACACTCATTCCGAAAAAAAAAGGAAAAGAAATAGATTTACAGTGCTGTAGATTATTAAGAGATACATCCATTAAATAAAGCAGCTCTGTTTGCATCACAAATACAGTGTATGAATATTAAGGATGCATAAACACAAATGGTACAGCAAAATGCAGCAGACCAGGTTTAAGTCATGTAGGGGAAGGCTTGGGTTACCACTTAATTACCAGTAAAAAAGCAGCCGAATCCAGCGTAGTATGTTCATCATTAGTCTTCAGTGTTCATCCTAGTATGTTCATCATTCAATTTTTTTTCAAACAAGAGGAAATAAATGTATACAGTGTTCACCATTCTACATTATTACAAACCGTAGAAAACAAGTAAATCCAGTGTTCATCGTTCCACATCATTACAAACCAAATGAAACAATTGGATTGAGTTCACCACTTGGAGGTACGATATTTTCACTTAAGCTAATCGCCATCGTAGCCTGGCTGCCGCCATCTTGCCTTCTAGACCGTGGCCTCGCCGCCACTGGACACCTCATTGTTTTCCTCTGCTGAGAAGCCACCATGACTCCCCTCAGAATCTGCGCTGCTAGCACCACTATTGTATGATCCCGTCCCCTCAGAGCCCTCATCAGCCGAAATTGTACCACCTCCACCGCTCCCCTCCTTACCTGCACTACTACCAGCTCTTCCACCTGATCCCGTCGCCTGGGAATCCTTGGGGACCGGAGCTGCACCACCCAACCCCACCAGATTATGAGCAAATGGAAGGTATGTAAACGTCTTGAAATTCAAAAGAAAAAAACATAAGGCATCAAAAGTATGCACAAATATACCTTTAAACACCTCGCCATCGATAACTATGTAGGGAATGTGCTTAATCATGTTCCAGTTTTGACCTTCTCTTACGTTGCCCTCGCACTATGATTTCAATGCTATTAAGAGACCTGGGCACTTCCGGAAGTGTAACAATGTAGCACTCACGGATGATCAGCCTCTCGAGCGACGAGAGGTTCTCCAAACTGGATGGCATGGAACAATCATCAAACTTGAGCGATGTGAGGTTCTCCATATTGTCAGGTAAGGCATCCCATCTACAGCACTGCAGCTTGAGAGAACTAACGCTAATGAAAAAATGTCCGGGGCGACAAACAGGCTGGCAGCACACGGTGAACACAAGTTTGCTCAGGTGTATTGTGCTCTCCTTCCTACCCACCATCCAAGTGGGATACCTTGAGCAGTCGTAATATTTTATTCTCAAATACTTAATATTTTCTGGTGGGCAAAGAGCCTCAAGTACCTCTGCTTGTATGTCTCGACTATAGTCTGTGAATAATATATTATCCCATGACAGTTCCAGTCCTGTGAGTAGTTCCTTACGAGCTAGCTTGGCTTTAAGAGCTTCCTCCTTACTTTTAACACAATGAAGACCGTCAATAATCAGCTCGCCCTGAAGTTTGTTTAGGTTCTCCAGCTGGTATAACTCGTGCCCTTCACCTTCTTTAAGATCTAATCTTGGCATTGTATGGAGTGATGTCAATCTTCCCATGTTTGCAAAACACACTCCTAGCTCATTATACACATGCCGCAAGTCGACAAGCTTAATCAGATCTACACTAAAGGAGGAATGGACACGCGGTGCAGGACCCAAATCAATCACTTGCAGAAGGTAAAGCTTTTCTAATGTGGGTGGCAAAGTTACCTCATGAAAGCCCACTTTCCGATGAACAGCAAGATAGCGTAGATACTTCAAGGAACCAATAGATTCCGGTAAAGAAAACCGAAGGTAAACAACATGAGAATCTGAATCTGTTCCAAGGATCAGTACACGCAGCTTACTTAACTTCCTAAACATATTGTCAAGGCATATGTCATGTTCAAATTTATAAATGATCAGAGTGCACAACGTTTTCAGTTTGACAATATGTTCAGTAACCATGGATGCAGTACAGCTCTGGATAGAAAGGTGGCGAACATATGGTGGAACTTCTCTTGTCGAACCATTCTCGAGTTTAAAGCAATCACTTCCGGCAACCTTCACTGCTAAATCATGTAGCAGATCATGAATTAAAAAGTACTCCCCGTGACTGTCCTCTCCTCCTGGAAGCAGAAATGAGGTGGACAACAATTCATTAAAGTAATCTCGACCAATGTATTCCATTTCCTGTCCTCCGCTGGCAGTAGTTATGAATCCTTCTGCCACCCACAAATTAACTAACTCATCACGGTGCAAGTGATATCTTCTGGGAAAAATACTGCAGTAAGCAAAGCATCGCCTGACCTGCTCACCAAGATGCTGGTAACTCCACCACAGAGGTCCCATGTACTTATCCAAGAGATTCTGATCTCAAACACTTATCCAATCTCGAATCTCAACTTTTGGTTTTTGAAATAATATCCCTCCCACTACTCTTGCTAATAAAGGTGATTTCTTCAGCTTGTTTGCAATCTGACCACCAACTTTTTGTAGCTTTCCTTTATCATCCTTATCCACAGACTTATCGTTAAGTGCATAATGCATGAACAGTTTCAGGAAGACTTCATCATCCAAGTCAGGTATTTGATACTTGGTACTTGTCACATCAGGACCTAGACGTGATAGAGAATCTTGTCGAGTTGTCACCAGGATCTTGCTTCCTTTCTTTCCAACCTTTAATGGAGAAAGTAACAGTTGTATCTTCTTCTCGCCGGCTATCTCATCTTTGGGGAACCAGATATCATCCAGCACCAAGAGGATTGATTTTCCATTTAGTACCTTTTCCAATTCTTCTCTCAGCAAATCAATGTTGTTATATTTAGGACATTCCTTATTCTTCTCCCCACACTTGTTCCAAGCTTGTTCAAACATCTCACTATAAATACTATGCAGAGTAAAATACTCAGAAACATGAACCCAAATAACAAGGTCAAAATAGCTCGCATTTCTCTCAGACTTGCACACACATTGTGCCACCGTTGTCTTGCCAGACCCTGGAATGCCAATAATGCCAATTACAGATAAAAGTGTACTGTCTTCTTCTGTCGAACGAAGTATTTCTGTTATCTCCTCAAGTACCTTCTCTCGGCCAGTTACCTCTCCTGTAGGAACTGAAATGGTGGGAACATTTATATTATTTGCAGTAACATTTGGTATATAATTTTCACTTCCATTGTTGCTTTGCAGATTTGCCGACTTGATAATTTTATGTGCTTCATTGATGAGTTCTTCTATCTTGGTCACATTTTCCTTTAGAAGATTACTTAAAGGTCCTGGGATAGTCAAGCCTGATAAAGTACCAACGACCTGCACAGGAAAACAATGTTGGGATTCGCCCACAGATCGATCACATCAAAACACATGAACGAACACACACACACGAAAATTTTTAGCCAAGGTACGTTGCCGTGCCCTCTTTTCTCTTTATTTATTTTCTCCTTTTTCTCACCATAGTACAAAACTCACGGTCTGGTCGGGCATATATATGCAGAACAAACTGTCCTAAATATCCTATACCTATACATACTTTGATACGGCTAAGCAAATCTATATATAAGGACTCTAGCCTAAACATAGCCTACTTGGTCAGGCCTAACTAGCACGGCATGCAAGCCACACACGGACACGGCTACAAGTCCTAGCCGGATTAACTAGTACAGTGGCTTGCCATACATTTGCCTAATTAGCCGAACACAAATTTGCATGTGAACTATGTTAAGGTTCAATCCACATACACTTCAACACCCCCTCTCATGTGGCCTATACATGGACACAGAGGGGGGCAACAAGAAGTTTTGGATAAATTGCGAAAGTCATGAGTTGAACTCAAGACCTTAGGCCCTGATACCATGTTAAACTTCATGCATTAGCCAAGAAGTCAACACGTGAATAGACTACGGGGGCAGGAGCAATTTTTGAATAAATTGCGAAAGTCAGGACTTGAACTCGAGACCTTAGGCTCCGATACCAAGCTAAGCTTCATGCACAAGCCAACCCAACCAAAAGTCCGAACTAATAGAAAGGGCTAGACAATCCACATATTCATCTAGTTTAAGACCTCCTATGTCTATCACAAATTGTAGAATTTTGGTCCCTGCATTGTAGCGTAAGTTTGCTGGTCCCTCAAGACAATTTCTCCGCATAAACTAGATTCAGTAACGGAACTTGAGCATACTCTCAGAGGGTACCAGAGGACACAGAGGGGGTAAAGATAAGCTAGTGACACCGGTGATGAATTTACCCCAAGAAGACTAAGATAGGCACCACAGGGCAGCAACGCCAATCTAGATGATGGCAATGGGCAAACCGTGAAAGCGACGACTCACGTGCAGATCCTTGTACTCCACCACCTATGTTAGCATGGCAGTGGGCGAACTAGGTCATCGTCCATGTTGAGGTCAAAAGTGTCGTCCCATGGAGCAGATGGGCCTTGGTCGACTATGCGTGATTTGGGTGTGGCTTGTTGATTTGGGTATTTGGGAGGAGGACTGGTGGCTCGGGAGGATAAAATTGAATTCTTCTTCCTGACTTGGCATGTTTCTAGTCTATGGTTTAGTTCGCCTTCAATAGTTGGGACTTGTGAGCTAATTAACAATGCTAGTTTTCTGCCTCAGCTGCTCATGGGAGAAACAAAGGAACTAGAACACAAAACTGGCCAAGGTTTCGGTGGCAAGCACATAAACTGTTGGCATGGTTAGCTTATTGGGAAGTAGGTTAGTTGAGATGCTTTTGATTTAGATGATATTTCCTGGTAATTTTTGGACACCAATTTTTCTTTGATTATATCCAGTCGTTTCGGTCGAGGAGCTCAATCTCTTCATAGTGAGGCTCATACGTTTTTTTAGAAAAGGAGGATTACCCCCGGCCTCTGCATCGAAGCGATGCATGCAGCCATAGTGAGGCTCATACGTGTGGGGATTTAACAGGGCTGCGTTGTGTTTCGCTGTGTGAATTCTGGTTGTGCAGGTAGGTTTGTGCTTGTAGTGGTGTAAAATAAGTAATTGAGTTGAAGATGCTAATTCTGTTGGTTAGTTTTATAGTGCTAGATCAAATCCACCTGAAGCAACCTGTACGTGCAAGCTAGCAGCTTAATTGATTCCTCCTGAAACAAGTGCACGTACGTCGCGCCTGGTAAAGCTAGCGATCGACTCGATCGTCTCTTCGGCGACAGAAAACAAATGGATGGATTGCAACAGGCTCGTCTCGAGCCTGGTTCTTTATTGCTTCTTTTTCTGGTACAGATTACAGGGGCTGGGTACATGTATATATAACAGGCAGGCTAGCTAGTTACATGACCGAGACGTGTAGGATATCTAATCCTAGTAGGACTATTAATCCTAGATGGACGACTTTCCGGCACCGCACCTCGGCACCACCGCACCCGTCAACGATCTTCTTCCCCCTGCCTTGCCGACGACAGCCTGCTAGGTAGGACTATTAATCCTAGATGGACTTGGACACATGCACGTTCTGTGCAAGTTAAGTCGTGCTTAACTGTAACAAATTCACCATTTCGTTCTTCTTCCTAGTATAATTCTGCTTGCTATGGGGTATGAGCAGCTACCTTGTTTTTTTTAGAACACAAGTCTCCTTTTGTTTGATCAGCAGAATTTCACTTTTCTTGCTTCGAAATGACGATTCCTAAGAGCCTACTTATAATTACTAGTTATATGTATAGCATGCATTGTAGTTGAAACCTGTATTAGTTTGTTCCTACCATGTACAGGCGGAACTTCGCAAGTCACAATGTTATTCCCCCGGAAAAAGAAAACCTCAGCACATTTGAAAAAGGTCATCGCTGGAACTTATCCACCGTCCTCGTTCGCTCAACGAAATAAAAAATGGTTCTGTTCCATCCAATTATCATCCTTCCAACTAAACAAAAAACTAACTCATCAAACCAAACAATAAAATGGTTTTTGTAAGTCAGAAAAAATGACTATGCGTGTTCTAGAAGTCATGTATTTAGGAAAGGAGGTAGTAAATAATAAATCTGGCAAGGCAAAAAAAGTGCATTCGTACATATTCTGTTAAATCACACCAAAAAATAGAACCTCAGTAGATTATTGAACCTCAAATGCAGGATCTTTGTACTCTACACAAGAAAATTGCTCATAATTAAATTGTGTCTGGCTCATATATTAGAGCATACCAGACAAAGTTTCCCAACTTGCTATGTTTGTATAAGATTCGGTGCGTGAAACTAGTAGCAGCGAAATTAAGCATGTGCTTATGTATGGGATAGCTAGAAAGAACCTGGTTTGAGGGGCCATCTTCAACCCATGAATCAAATTTACGCTTTCTCCCAATCTGGTCTCGACGAATATACTCAACTTCGTCCAGGATGTCCTCGGTGGCATAGAAAGCAGATCTGAGTTCTGTCAACAACTCCTCAAAAAGATGCTTATGTTCGCTGCCCTCTGCTGCTTCTAGAATAAGCTTCAGCCGAGGGACAGTGTGATTCACCAGATAGCGAGTCTTCTTCTTTGCTTTGCCTGGTTTGATGTGAGCGTAGGCTCTGTCCAGAAGCCTGGTGATGTATGGGGAGATGAACCACCCTGTGGCGGTTAAGCCCCATCCGATTGCTGCTATTGACAGAGGATCCGCCATTGAAGATTTTCAGTAGAAAGGAAGACAAGGAATGGTGGAATAGGCCATGCACAAGATCATCGATAGATCAAGTGCACAGTCAAGTTGGGCAACTTTGTCTGGTATGCTCGAAAAAAATCTCTATGTGCCGATTTCATATGAATGGTGAATCAAGAGGAAGTTTAGGCCAACATCTAAAGTGAGTTGTCAGCACAGCTGAACAGGCTACCTAGGCCATGTTTTAGCGTGTACCAGAGCTTGCCAACAACCCATCACAGAAAAATAAAAGAGACACGCTTTTATGTGCAATCAATGTTGTCGGTCAAAGGAAGAACATGGCACATGTAACTATATGCGAATAAGATAACCCATAGATATCAATGCAAATATTTACATATGTCAGTTGTACAGAGAGTAAGTTGTGCTTGCATTGCGTCCTGGTGACCTACTGGCAGCTAAAATACATGAAAATAAAATATCCAATCGATTGAAAAGAATTATAACTAACACGGTGATTTTGTTCAGACCATGGCGAACAAGACACAAGTTTAAATGTGGAGTACTACAATAACTATTCGATGCACTCAGATATAACATCGGTCGATACAGATAAGAGCAAATTGTTCTCAGACTAAGAATAGAGCAAGACAAGTAGGCATGACAGCATACATGGTATGTCTTCTCTGGATTTCTTTGTGATGGGTGAGAGGATGATGGGGTGGAAGGGGATTGATTGTATAGTGTTTGTGTACGAAATGCAGCAGTGATAGGTCAGTAAACCATACTATAAAAAATTACGGGTTCTCTAGTCCTGTACCTGCTGGATTATCTATTTGTTCTGGGAAGTTTCGTGCCCATGTCATGGGAACCATGTTGGAGTATTTATTGTTCGTAATCATAAAGTAGTGCTATCCATGTACAAGCTTTGGTCAAAGAATGCAAAAGGATGCAGAGACATGGCACCTCCCTGTCAGCAACCGGATTGTCTAATCTTGCAATAAGATGCTACCCATGTTCATGTGCCAATACATTATTCACGAGTGAGATGCATGAACTTTCTGCAGAACAGTTAAGCTTTAAAGTCAAATTACCTCACCACAACCTTTACAGACCGTTTGGCGTCAAGAGCTGGCGTAAAACATCTACGGCCATGCATGTGGGCATTCCACCGAACACGTCACGTGCACTTTATATCCCCCCCAAGCAACCTGATCCCCAAATTACGCCTGCAGAAACAAGACATGAACGCATTGGGTTCAAAAGGATCAAGCGCAAGAGAGTAAGACGAGCATCGTCTGGGCTTACTCACCACACCACCACCAACAGCAAGCACATCACACCGCGGCATTCATTGTACTTGCCCTTGAGATCGCGGCCGGCCATTGAGATCATCGAGAACCGTGAGAGTGAGATTGCCGCCAGCCATAATAAAGAATTAAAGATGCTATAGTTATGTACCAGTTGGATTATAAATTTGTCCTGGAAAGTTTCGTGCTCATGTCACGCGAATTAACTTGGGAGTATTTCTTCAAAGAAACTTGGAGTATTTTTTGTTCCTAATCCTGAAGTAGCGCTATCCCCACCTACAGCTTTGCTCAACTGATGAAAAAAATGCAAAGACATGCCGCCTCCAGCCTGATTGTCTAATCTTGAATAAGATCATGTGTGAAATGCAGAGATGCATACGCTTAAAATCAACCCAGAGTCCATCCGTGACCTTTAGAGACCATCTAGACTAGAGAGCGGGCGTAAAATCCACGGGCATGAATGTGGGCATTTCGCCGAACAGGTTGTGTGCGCAAGTGTCCCGGTCCGCAACCTGATCCCAAAAAGTACCTCTGCATATTCGTCAAAGCATGGAGATTACAGCGGATTTGAAACGATCAAGCACAAGAGAATGAGAAGAGCAGCGTCGGAGCTTACTCACCACACCGGCAGCAGCGAGCACGTCACATCGTCGTGGCACTCATTATACTTGGTTTTCAGATCGTCGAGAACCATGAGATCGCCGCCGGCCATGGCGAGGCGAGATGCGATCCATCTGATGCTGCATCGCGAGCTGAGGAGCGACGACTCGATGCGCATTTCTTTCCTAGAATGAGATGGAGGAGAGGAGATGCGTGGACTGGCGCCGTACACCGCCGGTCGGAGAGCTCGGAGGCATATGTGTTTCAGTCTCTACACGTGGGACCCGCGGTTCAGTGAAAGTCCGGCTTGCTTCAGGCCGATCCAAGCACGCACCATACATGAAACAATTAATTTATGCGCATGGTTTATAATTATTATTTTTTGAGAAAAGGCCCAGCAACACTTATAGAGTTTTGCTACACTTACGCGCAGATTCTACGTGATGTTTGGTTACGGACTGACGTGGGATTGAAGGATTGGGAAATCACGCTGGTCGGCCCCACCAGGAAAATCAGGGGGGGCGAGAGATTTCTTAGGAAAAGGTTGTCCGTAGCCTGCAGCCCGTAACTGGTCCGTAGGTCTAGAATTTTCGACACTTATATTACCACAGGTAAATTGTTACAATCCTCCGTGTGGTCAGTGGACCCGCCGACCCGGGGCAGCTGCCGTATAATTGTACACTCTAGTCACGTAATAATAATGTGAATTTTACCGTGATGTGCCCGGGCTAAGAGCATCTACAACCGGAATTGCCTAATCCGGCTCCCTATACGTCCGTGGACGTGTCCGGACGCACTCGCGGACAGTGATCGGGCGGGCTTCACTTTTTGTCATTTGCAACCATAATTTCTACTCCCAAAACACCAAATACATGCACGGGCATGCACGTCGATCATTGTTGGGTGAATTCCATATATGCCACTCAAATTTTGCCCGTACCCCCATCTGCCATTGGAAATTTCCCTCTCCCAAATATGCCATTGAAACTTTGCACCGCGTACAGATATGCCACTATGGCTAGTTTGACCGTTAGCTGACTGTCAAGTGGCACATGAAAAGACGATGTTACCCCTGGCCGTCCCTGTGCACTGCAGCACCCATTTTATCGCTCCAGTATTGTAGTGTTCGATGTACTGTAGCGCCCAGTCCTGTAGCGTTCAATGCAGCGGCCGACACGCTGCGCATGCAGCACCCCCACTTTTTAAAAAGTGTGACCATTTTCTGAAATTGCGAAGAAAATTCGAATTTCGAATATTTTTTTGAATTGTGAACAAAAATTGAAAAACATGAACAAAAGTTTTCAAAAAATGAACAAAATTTAATAAGTGAACAAAATATTTTTGAAAAATTGTTCACGTTTTTCAAATTTTATTCACTTAAAAAAATCATTTTTCAAATTTTGCTCACTTTAAAAAAATAGTTCGCAATTTCATAAAGCGGCAGCATTTTTTAAAAAGTGCGCTACAGTAATGGGCTCTACAGTACATCGGTCACTGCGCTGGTCGCTACAGTACTGGCCGTGAAAGTTTTTCACACAGTACATCGAACGCTACAGCGCTAAAAATGGGTGCAACAGTGCACAAGGACGGCCAGGGGCAAAATCGTCTTTTGAAGTGCCACTTGACAGTCAACTAACGGTCAAACTGGCCATAGTGGCATATCTGTTCGCGGTGCAAACTTTCAACGGCATATTTGGGAGAGGGAAATTTCCAATGGCAGATGGGGGTACGGGCAAAATTTCAGTGGCATATATGGAATTCACCCATCATTTTTTCCGTGTTGGGCCGGTTCAGTTGTTCTAATATAAACACCAAATAAATTTTTGTACTTAAGATTTCCAATGTTCGGCCGGCTTGGTTGGGGGTTTAGTCCCACCTCGCCGCGCGAGGAGCGACGCGACCGGCGTAAATAGCCGCGTCCTCCAAGAGCGGTAAGCTTCGGTCATCAACATATCCTTTCTGAAGGTTGTAGACTGTCATTATGGATCTTCTCTGTCACTATGAACAGAGAAGATTCATCATGACTGTCCATATCCCTTAGAAAGCGAGCTTTTAATCATTTTTGACATCTTCGTCCGAATTTGAAAGGGTACATCGATGACCATACTTTTTTTAAGTCCGGTGGCATCATCTGGTGGAGCCGACCTTCAGCGGCAAGGAGCGGGAGGGACGAATACGGGCGAATTGGCGCGGGCCCTCCCAGTCAGACCGACGTTGCGGGCGCGTCAGAAAGCCTGACGGAGCAATGCCGCGTGGAGGTGGAAGGCCTACGGGTCGTCAATTTCTTTTCTGGGAGGAGAAACAATGGGGGGGGGGGGGGGGGGGGGGGGGGGGGGGGGGGGGGGGGGGGGGGGGGGGGGGGGGGGGGGGGGGGGGGGGGGGGGGGGGGGGGGGGGGGGGGGGGGGGGGGGGGGGGGGGGGGGGGGGGGGGGGGGGGGGGGGGGGGGGGGGGGGGGGGGGGGGGGGGGGGGGGGGGGGGGGGGGGGGGGGGGGGGGGGGGGGGGGGGGGGGGGGGGGGGGGGGGGGGGGGGGGGGGGGGGGGGGGGGGGGGGGGGGGGGGGGGGGGGGGGGGGGGGGGGGGGGGGGGGGGGGGGGGGGGGGGGGGGGGGGGGGGGGGGGGGGGGGGGGGGGGGGGGGGGGGGGGGGGGGGGGGGGGGGGGGGGGGGGGGGGGGGGGGGGGGGGGGGGGGGGGGGGGGGGGGGGGGGGGGGGGGGGGCCCCCCCCCCCAAAGGGGTTCCCATCCATCCATGTCATCCCCTAGATCTTTTGGGGCAAAGCCCAAAAAGGTGACTTTCCAAAAAGCAACCATAAAGGCGTTTTCACTATTTATGAAAACATTTTTCCACGTTCCGAAACATTTCTGGATCAATGATTTTCATCACGGAAAAGCAACCAAAGCATTTTCGGCAGCTACGGAACATTTCCGGGTTTTTTCTCCGGAAAAATTTCAGAAGTTCCCAGAACAATTTTGGCATCCTCCAAAAGTACCAGGCGCATACCGAAACCTTTTCGGCTCAATGGTTTACTCCGAAACAACTTTTCGGTTTCACCAAAACTTTTCCGGTGTTCTCTCCGAAACTTTTCCGGTGACTTTCTCTCAGACTCCCTGTCTAGTATTCAGTAGATAGATGACCCTTAAGCGTGTGACCCATAAGGACAAGGAGGTTCTTCAACAACAACGCCTTCAGGAAGGTATCTGCCAATGGCAATGTTTCTTATGTCGTTAACTTGTTGAAGGCATTGCTCGGATTTGATCGGACTTGTTTGTTAGGGAGTACCAAATAAGCATTTCCCATGCTGTTGTCCTACTCTCACCTGCCAACAACTGAAGAATACACCTTAGCAAGAGTCACCTAATTAATCCCACTTCTACTTCCAAGTTCCAACCCTACCATGGTTTGTAGATGCGGCCACGTAAGAATATCCAACCGCGACAGTTTTCATAGGTAATTGATGGGTATACATTTAGCAGTCCCAATGTACATATTTGCAAGGAGCGACTGGAACCTTAGTGCTAAGTCATCAACCACTTACCGCTATTGTATTTATCTTTTGACTATGACATGTTGGACGATTTCGAGTTAGTTATCTCAGTTTATGCTAAAAGCACGAGACTTTTACAAAATTGAACTGCACGTAAATTTATTTTCACGGGAATTGAAGCAGTTTCAATTTGAGGTAGCTGCACGAATTTTGAACAGAGTAAACACTAGAATATAGCGAAATTATTAGTGAATTCCCACAATCATCATATGACTAGTTGGGAGCTAGACCGAGGCAGAGCACCACTGCCACTTGATGGAGATGGACGACAAATGTGAGTGGTAGATCCAGCATCATGTGGTGGAACTCCTCATCCGAGAAGCGCGCAGTCGTCGTCGACTATCAGATCCACACACCACGGCTACGGTGGGTGCGGGAGTGTGCTCGCTGTCATTTTTTGGGTTCAGGATGCGTCACTACTGATGGTCTTCAGGACCCGTCAGTGGCTTTTTTCATTGGCCACCTTAATCTCGGGTGTTGGCTACATCAGTATATACAATGAAGGACCGATCCGTGAAAATATAATCTACGGTAGAGCTGTAAGCATCTACAATTCTTGCATTTTCTCCAAGTTTTCGTGTTCCCATTGCCTCACAATCCTAGGCTCCTAGCATGTACGTAGTAAATCTCATCAATTTGTTCTAACAAGGTATATGTTGTTAGCACTAATCTTTACTTAGCATGTCATAGTTGCATGTACTGCATGGGTTAGTGGAGTTAGTCTCCTGGTGGTTAGCTAGCCTTCTGCGTGTGTTTGCATGTTGGCCGGGTCATGTGTATATCCTGGAGGGATTTCAGGAGATAGAGAGTCAAGTAGTTAGTGGTGCGTGCGTCCGTGGCGTTAGTGGCCAGAGCGGTGGATGGGTTATCCATGCATGCCTGAGGATAATCTCCTTTGTACTCCTATATAATAAGTTGAACTGAGTAATGGAAGTGAGGCTGTGAGGGCAGCACCAAGAAAAATGTAGCCACCGTGTGTACACCAGGGAGCAGAGCCTCTACGCAAAGCTTTTGTGCTCTTTCTTGGTGCGTGTGTGTGTGTGTGTGTCTGTGTTGAGTTCTTCTCACCCCTTGTGTGTGTTTGTGTTCGGCGTGAGTCTTCCGAGCTCAGTACCACCTCTACTCGAGTTCGTCTCCTGGTGTTTCCAGTCATTGCGTTGGTCGCTGGAGGTTGTTCGGCGTATGTCGCCGGAGGTAGCTCCAACATATGTATGGGCCACACAACATCAACTTTGCAAACGTGTGTATACTACCTAGCTCTGGCTAGCTAACTCACTCGTGATCTTGCCTCCGTGACTTGTGTTGTGGAAGCTTGAGTTGCTCCCCTATATATGGGGTCATGCTGGTACTTAAGCGGCCTATTAACAAGCTGGTTGTTGAACCAATTCATGTTATCTAATTAATAATCAACTAATTTAAATAGCTACTTTATTGCACGCTTTTGGATCTATTAGCATCCACGTTCGGTGGTATGGTAGGACACGTGGAGGGCCAATAGCTAGGGGGGTAACTATATATACATCTGGTAGTATTATAAATTTCTTCCAGTAGCTACTTGCCAACAATATCTCAGAAATTTTTTACTCGAATACGCACGAGTGTGCGTATTATATATTAAAGAAGAGGAAGGGGTAAAGAGCCCATCCACGATGGTATTTACATATTACATAACATGAACTCCACCTAGAACACCCTCACATTAGCTAATTTCTCGCATTAGCCTACATCGACAACGCCCCAAAGAAGGCTTCGACCTCTCCCTTTAGAAAATCAGGTTGGTAGGTCGTCTTGTTTAGTTGTTTTTCTGTCGTCAGGTGTTCTCCTTTTCCAAACTTTTGGTCGTTTGACTCTGGGTGTAAACTTGTTGTTTCTATTTTTCTCTTAATATAATACATGCAGTCCTCTTACATGGTTCAAAAAAACAAAAAAAACATTCGTGATCAAGATGCAGGTACTACATAGTAGATACTATACATCATCATGTAGAATTGGATCTTGTACTGAACCTTGCCACTCAAGGTCGTGCTAGGTTGTGCGCATCCTAATTCCCATTACCTCCCAATCACAATGACTATTCAGGATTGCAGAGAAGAGTTATGAGTGTTTGTGCATGTGCACATGCGCATTGTTCGCTCTCAGTCGCTCTCTGTTTGTTTTCTTTTCCATCGATTTTGATGTGCGCTATCTGACAAAAGAAGATGCGGCATGTTATACGAAGCCGGCAAACCAGAAATCGTTAATGTCTATTCATAGAACAACGGTACCACTGCCAGCAATTAATCTTTCGGAACATGAAGGCATGGGTGCCTCAAAGCAGAGGTGTTTGTTTTTATTTCCATTCTACTTGTGCATGTGCGTGCACATGCCAGTGGTTTTTGTGTGCGATCATCTAAAGATACTTCTCTGTGAGTTAAACAAGCATGTACAAAATGAACTTTTTTAATTATGTGTAGTGATCATGGAATTCGTCTTTGAATTAAGAACATAATTAACACATCAAAGAAACTTTAATAATCATTAGAACTAACTTAACAGTTTGGTAATTCTGGTGATGAGTCCTTTTTTCTGAAGTTTTTAACTTCAAGTCACTGATGTTTCACTTCGTACGACCTAGTGAAGCAACAAAAAAAAAGACTTTCCCCAACATTTAAGGTTGCAGGTGCTCAATGTTTTTCCAGGTTGCAAGTCTGCACGTAGAAATCCCTATAGTCAATTGCTTACCAGTGGTGGGCAGAGTGACTCTCGTCATTGATAAGTTCGCAACCGACTTCCATAGGACATACCACTAACGGGCACCGATACTTGCCCATCGCTGGTACTGTTCATGCAGGGGAGCCAATTATCCAGTGATGAGTGCCCTCTGGCCGCTTTTCATAGGTACCTCTCTCTATCACTACTGTAGATTGACCCTCTTCTGACCCGGGGGGGGGGGGGCCCCTCTAGGATAGGACCGTACCCGGCCCCCGATGGTGTTTGAACATACTGACTGTCACGGTTCATAATGTCTTCACGTCAGTGGTTTGGAGCCCTTGGGACAGACCTAAATTACTGACGATTAGAAACCGCTCACTGTAGCTTTGGTGCCAATCTCCAGCGGTGATAGAAACCCAGTGACGGTCTTCTTTTCGATCAGTTAGTAAATCTTCTTCTGGCTTTTGGTACAAAACAGGTTAAACACCAGGGCACTCTTACATGGAAAAAATTTATTTTCACGGGAATTGAAGCAGTTTCAATTTGAGGGAGCTGCATGAATTTTGAACAGAGGAAACACTAGAATATAGCGAAATTATTAGTGAATTCCCACAATCATCACATGACTAGTTTGGAGTTAGACCGAGGCAGAGCACCACTGCCACTTGATGGAGATGGATGACAGATGTGAGTGGTAGATCCTGCATCATGTGGTGGTACTCCTCATCCGAGCAGCGCGCAATCGTCGTCGACTATCAGATCCTCCCACCACGGCTACAGTGGGTGTGGGAGTGTGATCGCCGTCATTTTTTGTGTTCTGGAGGCATCACTACTAATGGTCTTCAGGACCCGTCAGTGGCTTTTTTCATTGGCGACCTTAATCTCGGGAGTCGGCTACGTCAGTATATACAATGAAGGACCGGTCCGTGAAAATATATTCTACCGTAGAGCTGCAAGCATCTGCAACTCATGCATTTTCTTCGAGTTTCTGTGTTCCCAGCGCCTCACAATCCTAGGCTCCTAGTATGTACGTAGTAAATCTCATCAATTTGTTCTAACAAGGTATATGTATGGGCCACACAACATCAACTTTGCAAACGTGTGTATACTACCTAACTCTGTCTAGCTAACTCACTCGTGATCTTGCCCCCTTGACTTGTGTTGTGGAAGATTGAGTTGCTCCCCTATATATGGGGTCATGCTGGTACTTAAGCGGTCTATTAACAAGCTGGTTGTTGAACCAATTCATGTTATCTAATTAATAATCAACTAATTTAAATAGCTACTTTATTGCACGCTTTTGGATCTATTAGCATCCAAGTTGGGTGGTATGGTGGGACACGTGGAGGACCAATAGATAGGGCGGGTAACTATACATACACCTGCTAGTAGTATAAATTTCTTCCATAGCTACTTGCCAACAAATTCTCATAATTAAGAGCATATATAGTTCTAAAAGACAGAGAATTAGTGCGCATATAGTATTTATCATACTGTGGCTACACAAATTCCGATAAATAAGTACTTATCATACTGTGGCAGCTTGAGTTAGGTAGTGGAGCAACTCAAGCTGCCACAACACAAGTCACGGAGGGAAGAAATCACGAGTTAGCTAGCTAGCCAGAGCTATGTAGTATACACGCATATGCAAACTGGATGTTCTGTGGCTCACACTGTCATACATATACCTTGTTAGAACAAGTTGATGAGATTTACTATGCACGTACAAGGAGCCATGGAATGTGAGGCATTGGGAACATGAAAACTCGGACACAATGCAAGAACTGTAGTTACTCACAGCTATATTGTAGGATATGTTTTCACGGTCTGGTACTTAACTTTGCGGGGTAATAAAATCTCGAACCCCATACTGAACTTCGTCATACGCATGACCCCCATGTAGATCATATATGCATTGCCCTTTAGTCTGCGAAATTTCATCTTTCTTTTAGCTATGGTGGAACTCAAAGAACCGATAGCACTTCGTTAATCAATCAGGATCGCGGATTGCCAAAACTTTGTGAAATTCCACCATGCCGTTTTAAGGTCAGAAATATGCAAATTCTAAGGAAGCAACAAGAACATCGGGTAATAGATTTCATGTGCTAACCGCACAAATAATTTTCAGCAATAGAACTCATCAACTACAAAATTATATTGTGCAATACCCATACATCTCTATGTATTCCAGATCGTAAGCTGCATCTACGCATAGCATGGCTCATGATGCCACTGTAGGGGAATGCGAGAGAAAACAAAAAAATTGGTACAACGAGCATGCCCAGGATCACTATGAAGATGCATACAAGGCTTGATCTGATCATTACCGACTCGTAGCGCAGCGGAAGTAGAGTCAATGTTGATCGTCGGTGCAGATCCCCGCAGCTATGATTTACAACCTCCCAACCGCAAGTATGTTCTCCCTCGTCTGCCCCTCAGACAGCCCTTCGGCAGGCGGTCGGATAGTCCCCCAGACGATGTCACGGACAGCCCTTCGGGAGGCGGTCAGACAGTCCCTCGGACGATGTCACAGACAGCCCTTCGGAAGGACTCTCGAACTCGTACAGTATCTCGGACAACCCTTCGGGAGGACTCTCGAACAGCCCCGTGGGAAAAGATCGAACCTACGGCCTCTCTACGGGGTTGCACACATACGATGTCAGCTATCCGGCAGGGCTTCACCGTCTAGAACTAGTTCCCACCAGAACCCAGACACCCTTTCGGCTCTACGAAACTATTTCGCAAGGAGGGAGAGAGAAAGCCAGATCCTGCATGACATTTGTATGTAAGAAAGAGTGAGTGTGGAGAGTGCCTCTCCACTACTATTTATAGGAAAAACCAAGGGGTAGGGTGACACATGAAAACCCCAAAATGCCCATGCTTTATGTCACACATAAAAGGCATAATGGGGAGGCAAGTGGGGCTCCATGGAGGAGCCCCCTTCTTGGCCGGCCACCCCCTTGTAGGGCCCCTTCAAAAGGGGCCCCTATCTTTCCATGTCATCCCTAGATATTTTGGGGCAAAGCCCAAAAAAAGTGGCTTTCCAAAAAGCAACCATAAAGTGCTTTTCACTATTCACAAAAACATTTTCCCCCGACCGTTAAATCCAAAAATATTTCTATGAGCCTAGAACATTTCCAGTACCCCCTAAAATAATGTTGGACGAGTTCCGAAACAATTCTAGATCAATGAATTTCATCAGCGAAAAGCAACCAAAGCGGTTCCGGCAGCTCCGGAACATTTTTTGTTTTTTTCTTCGAAAAAATTTCAGAAGTTCTCAGAACAATTCTGGCACCCTCCAATAATTTCCAAGCGTGTGCCGAAACCATTTTGACTTAATGGTATACTCCGAAACAACCTTTCGGTTTTACCAAAATTATTCTGGTGTTCTCTCCGGAACTTTTCCGTTGTCTCCGAAACTTTTTCGGTGACTTTCTCTCCGGAACTCTTCCGTTGTCTTTGAAACTTTTCCGGTGACTTTCTCTCAGACTTCCTGTCTAGTATTCAGCAGATAGATGACACTTAAGCGTGTGACCCCGTAGGTTCGGTGAAGTATAGACATGACTGGAACACTTTCTGATCAATGATCAATAGCGGAACCGTGGACACCCATATTGATCCCTATACCCACACGAATGAATATTCGAATGAACCTGTTAGTTGCCGTGTGCTATTCTTGTTGTTTCGCGATATGTTACAAACAACCGAGGTGAGACTTATCGGCATCCCCGTGGATCAACACTTGTCCACAATGCTAGTTACCTCGTTATAGGTTTTGTTCTCTTTTCTCGTTTCCGCGTTCCGCCATCCCAGTGATCAAATCACATTGTGTCTAGCCAGACGATGGTGGATACCGTAACACCGAAAGGGACCTAAGAATATCTCTCCACTGTCGAAAGAGCAAATCCCAATCTTGAGCTATCAAGTCCCATGTCATACTTTTCCATGAATTCATAAGCCACCGCAATAGCCACCCAGTTACGGATGGCGTTTAACAAACCCCAAAGTTCATGAAGCAAGCATGAAGAAACTCGATACTCTCATGGTCTAAGGAATTATGCAAACGTTAAATTTCTCTGTGTTATAAACCATTTACTTCTGACGAATGTATCTCATAGCATAACATCAAATCGGGTCGATTCAACAAAATGTTCTTCTAACATTGTGCCCTCAAAGTTGCCGGCATAGACATGCCCATGATTTGAAAAACGTAATCATCATGCAACACTTGAGCTAGTCTCAGAGGCTTGACTAGGAATACATTTTACCGTTTATTATTCCAGACGTGCACATGTGTTTTCCTTAGAGCCTTAATTGTTATACGGGCTCGGGAACCACAGCAGTTATAGCATGGAATATAAACTTAATTAGGAACATGAGGATAAATAATAACATTTATTATTGTCTCTAGGGCATATCTCCTATAAGATCTAGCTAAATCTGAATATATTTCTTCCTGCTGTTTAATTTCGCTTGCCAGGATCAGTCGGAAGATGAACATTCAGAGGACAAAGCGGATGATTCTGAATAGGAGTAGGCCGTAACTCGATGAGCGGAAGGACTATCAACGGAGGCAAGATACAAGGATTAATTTGTATTCAGCCAGTCTGCATACCTATATATTCAGCAGAGTCATGTTTGATGTACTGAAACTGCTTGCTCTGCTCTTGAGTTCAGTCAAACGTCTAGCCACAGAACGAGCCAGCAGGGTAGAGAGGGACCAGAGGTACTTTTTCTTGTGCAGTGCGATGTCTCATCTTTTGTCTGTGAGATCAAACCAGGTTATTTGAGGAACTGAAACTGCATGCATGCTCTACTCAACAGCTCAGTCCGGCATAGCGGCAGCAAAAGCGGCCACTGCGATCGATCGATGGTTAATTATATGATTTGATCTTTGGACCGTGTCATGTGATGTTACAAATTTATAATGACAATGTGATGTGTATGTTAGGAAAATAAACCGTACGTATGTGCGTTCGTTTTTTTGTTTGAGGGGTAAATATTGCCGCATTTATTTAATCGAACGCGTTCGGAATGTCATCCGAGATTACATCAAGCACACAATCTGGGGTGACCCCCAACCAAATCTTGCAAAGTTCATCACCTACCCCTATTTTTGCTAGCCTATGCGCGGCAACATTTGCAGTATGACGAACCCAAGAGACTTTGGAGCTAGCGAACGAAGAAAGCAACGTCTTCAGCTCTTGAATCAACGGGCCAGCACTTGACATCTCCTTGTGCTGATTATTGAGCATCTTGACCACTCTTTGCGAATCCAGTTCAACATGTACCTTCTCTGTGTGTATTTCCTGTGCCAAAACAAGTCCTCTCTTACAAGCAAGAATCTCAAGCATTTCTGGGTCGCTAATGCCTCGGAACAGATGGCACAATCCAGCTCTAAAGGCCCCATGCTCATCCCTAATCACTGCACCAGCTCCCCCCTGCCACCTGACTTAGAAACCGCCTCATCTGAGTTAAGTTTAAGCCACCCCTCCTCCGGAGGTTGCCACTTTTGCTTGATCTTCTGCTCTCGCGGGGGCTTGTTGTCAGCATGGACAGCTCTCCACTCGGCCATATGGGTCACCACCAATTCTATGATTTCATGTGGCGGGGCTATTCGCTTTCCTTCTCTGGCTTCATTCCTCGCTAACCAAAGCTCGTAAGCTGCCTGAACCATTGCTCCCCACTCCTCATCAGACGCGTCGGCGAACCACCCAAGGAGCCAGCGAGTTAACGCGCTCTAGGAGTCGATCGGACTCGGTGGTTTGGCCACCATAACTCCCTTCTCCGAGCACAGCAGCTGCCAGAACAATATGGAATGCAGACAAGACCAGAACCGGTGAAGCACCGTTTCTTCCCTCCCACACGCCGCACAAAAAATCCCAGGTTTGATCCTCCGTCGGTGCAATTCGGCCCCCACCGCCAGTCCATTTCGAATCAACCTCCACATGTGAATTTTGGCCTTTGGTGGTGCATTGGTGTCCCATAACGCCATGTATCCTCTATGCTTCTCAACTGAACTCGAGGCCTCCGGCTGTCCGGTCCTCGCATTATCCAATGCCTTTCCGCAAGTGATATCCAGATTTTACCGAGAAGATGCCGTTATGCGTGAAGTTCCAAGCAAGATAGTCCTCGCAGCTTGGGCCCCCGATCGCTATTTGCTGGATATCCTTTGCGTCATCCTCAGAGAACATCATATGTACTTTATCCATATCCCAGCTACTGCCATCTGGTGTTAACAAGTGAGCTACCTTGGTTATACCTGTAACAAAAAGTTGTCCAAGAGGTTTCATGCTACCTGCTCGTGGAATCCAATTATCGTGGTGGATGTTTACAGCACATCCATTCCCAATACGCCAAATGAGACCCTCCCGTAGCAGGTCCCTTCCCCAAAGAATGCTTCGAAAAGTGTACGAGGCCGACGCCGGTGCTGTAGCTGACATAATTGAGTCTGCACTGAAGTAACGTGCCTTGAGCACACGGACACACAGGGAATTAGGCTGCTGAAGGAGTCTCCATGCTTGCGCTCGTCGCAGTAGCGTTTGTTTGCGCTCGTGGTAGTAGTTAGGCCGTTAGCAGCCATCTGTGGAGCTGGCCGCGTCCTGCGCGTAGTGCGAGTCGTGGGCGTGGTCGGGCGCATCGCTCGCTCACAACGGGAGCCAGCTAGGTGTTTGTGCGTGCGTGCGCAGGTGAAACGTGGGCGCTGCGTCGCTCTAGGACTACAAAGCCGGCGAGCGTGTGTTAGTCCAGCTAAAGAAAAATTAGGGCGTTCGTTGCCCAGGCGTGAGTCGCCGAAAACTCCAGTGCGTTCTGCTACTTCTTCCATCTCCATTCGTGAGCGAGGGTGAGGTTCCCCGCAAAAAAAAAAAAAGTGAGCGAGGGTAGCGAGGGTGAGGAACTAGTCTAGGGTCCGTCCCAACAAGCGGTATAGAGAGCCAAGTTTCCTCCTTTGCGAGTGGCCATGTCGATCGTCCCGCACGGCGCCCGGGGTAGCACGGTGTCGCTCTCCTATCTGATGCTCACACCGGAGAACTACACGGTGTGGGCGATCAAGGCGGAGGCTATCCTGGCCTCTGGGTGGTGGTGTCTCCAGCGGACAGCGCGGCGGTGGACGAGCGGAAGAACAAGACAGCGAGGGCGCAGCTCTTTGGTGCGCAGTCAAAGGACATCCTCATGAAGGTGTCAACCAAGAAGACGGCGAAGCAGGTGTGGGACATCCTCAAGACGAGGTTCGTTGGCGCCGATCGTGTCAAGGCGGCGCGGCTCTCCGCTCTCCGCGGTGAGTATGACAAGATTCGCATGGAGGAGGGCATTGGACGCGTACGCCGGCAAGATCAGTGACTTGGCAGCAAGGTATGCTGGCCTTGGCTCGACGCTCGACGACGCCGCAATGGTGAAAAAGCTGCTCGACATGGTGCCCGGTCGGTTGTACGCCGCGGTGTCCGGGATCGAGCAGTTCTGCGATGTGGACAAGATGGTGTTCGAGGAGGCGCTGAGCAGGCTCAAGACGTTCAACGAGCGCTCGCGGCGGCGCACACAGGCCAGCGGCGAATAGAGCGACGGACAACTCCTGCTCATGGCGGAACAGTGGGAGGCGCGGCGGCGGCCACGACCATGACGACAACGGTGGGAGCAGCGTGGCCTCGGGCGCGAGGAGGCGTTACGGGAACTGCTATAATTGTGGCGTTCGCTGCCACTTTTGCCGCGACTGCCGGCAGCCGAGGAAGGAGAAGGCGCTCCTCGCCGACGTCGACGAAGAGTCAGACCTTCTGTAGATCACGGTTTAGTGGGAGAATGTTAGAAAAATAAACCATACGTATGTGCGTATGTGTGTAGCGTGTGTGTGCGCGCTCGTGGTAGTAGTTAGGCAGTTAGCAGCGATCTGTGGAGCTGGCCGCGTCCTGCGCGTCGTGCGCGTGGCCGGGCGGATCGCCCGCTCGCAGCGGGAGCCAGCTAGGCGTTCGTGCGTGCGTGCTCAGGTGAAATGTGGGCGCTGCGTCGCTGTAGGATTGCAAAGCCGGGCGCGAGCGTGTGTTTGTTGTGGTGGCTAGTCCAACTAAAGAAAAATTAGGGCGTTCGTTGCCCGGGCGTGAGTCGCTGAAAACTCCAGTGCGTTATGCTGCTTCTTCCATCTCCGTTCCTGAGCGAGGGTGAGGAACAAGTCTAGGGTCCATCCCAAGTGTCATTCTGATCCTTGCAAAACAGTTTTTCATCGCGACATGAGCTCCCCTGACAAGGTAACTCAAGGAGAGGAATGAGCTGTGGACGGATGTGTGTGTTTGATGTTACTACTTGTACTTGGTTTAGTTCTTCCTCCTCTGCCTGTGAGTTTTTCTTCTTGAGAAATTGAATCTTGGGTGTTTCATATGAACAGGTCCATGCATATTGAACCAAATTAGTTAAGACAGCCTCAGCTTCTCCCTCTGGCTACCTCGCTGGTTTACATCAAGGTCACTCTGCTCGGACAGAGCACGAAGTGTATGGGCCGAGCTGTGTCATCCCGTCCTGTCACGTTTTTTTTTTTTTTGAAATGGAGGCATACCCCCGGCCTCTGCATCATGATGATGCATACGGCCCTCTTATTAAAAATCCAGAAAGTATCGTCATAAAGGTCTTACAGCTCACAAACGGAGCAAAACAAAGTAAATAAAACGGAAAATTACAAGCGGACAAAGACAACTGATACGGTAATAATAAGGATAAGCTCTCTAGACTCCTATCCTGTTATGCGAACGCCATCCGAACCGGTTGAATATAACCCGAGCCACCATCTCCCATTGGTTGCACCCAATAACCAAAGGCTCTCTGGAGTCCATAAGAGTGAGTAAGGACCACGTACGGATCCAAACTGTAGCTCTGAAGATAACCTGCAAAAAAGTTAAGTTGTGTTGTCTGTTAAAAATCATATCATTTCTGCAGTTCCATATAGCCCATAATAGCGCACATATTCCAATCCGAATACGAGCTGCCGTGATCTGTTCAACCCCAGCTAACCACGTCCCAAACAAAGACGCAATATCTACTGGAGGATTGATATTAAAAGCTATATGAATCGTTCTCCACAGTAACTTGGCAAGTGGGCATTCAAGAAATAAATGTTGTATTGTTTCATCCTGAGCACCAAAACAACACCGCGAATTGCCTACCCATCGCCTCTTAAGTAAGTTATCCTTTGTGAGTATTACTTGCTTGTGGACAAACCACATAAAAATTTTAATCCGCAAAGAAACCTTAACCTTCCATATATGTAGTTGACTGACTTCGTCCTGTCACGTGGTTGACTGACTTTGCGGATCCATCCATTTAGAGCGCCCGTCTAAGCGGCACAAGGGTACCCCAACGGAGCAGAGCATATCCGACGTGCTCGCCATGGACGGCTTCTGCCGCTCCCACATGCAGCCTTTGATCCAGCTCCACACAGCAGCTAACCATCAGCGCCAGCGAGAGAGATTGATTAAGCGAGTACTCCCTCCCTTTCTAATTATAAGATGTTTTAGATATTTTGGTGTGGACTAAATACAGACCGAAATGGATGAACTTACATACTAAAACACGTCACATAGATGTGAATCTGAAAAAAGCTCAAACATCTTTTATCTTTCCTATTTCTAAAGTTTTAAGTTGGTGGTGAGTTCACTCATCTATCCACCCTCCTCCTGCCGATGGGACCCACTGAATTGAAATAAAAAAGCGAACCGTGGGGCTTGACCTCTGGATATGATATTCCATATCTCCACCTAGCCACCGCTGCTCCCCAATCACCATCCTCCGCAAGACTGACCAATTGCCGCTCTCTGACATTTCAGTTTTTGATGCCAATCCCACAGGTCAGGCTGGACACGAACCGGACCAAGCCAGCCAAAAGCTCGCTAGCGACGAGCCGAAACAGGCTCAGCTTAGTGCTCCGGCGTGCCCCAATGCGAGGCTCGGACCGACAATCTCTATGGACCGACGACGCTGGTCAGTGCCAGATGGGACCAGGATGCGGAGGCGTCGGCGCCGGGAACGTGGAGCGGAGCACCGAAGCGCCGGGAGGCATGCTTGTGGACGTTGTCAAGGTCGTAGAAGAGGAGACGCACCACGGCGGCGTCCCCGGTCGCCAGCGCGGACAACCTGAGCACGAGCAACTTGGAGCTTGGTGACCGTGCGTGCGTGCGCTCGGCGACAACGGCGTGGCGGCATGGCCGGCGTTGGTGCGGCGAGGATGGGGTGTACAGCGGTGACGCATGGCGAGGAGAGGACGACGACGGCATGGCAGGGTGGCAGCGTCCAGTTGCGTGACGGATGGATGCGCGCGTACGCTAGCGGCGGCGGCATGGCGGAGGGATGCGTATGATCGTACGCTGTTGGTAGGTAAGCTTCGTAAGTACTCCTAACTTCGTATGGAATTGGGTTGCTTTTTCAGGCAACGTAATTGGGCTGGCCTTATTAGTTCCCTCCTCTTATTTAGATGGGCAGGGCACAGAGGAGCCTCCAAATTGAATCAGTCCAAAAGCGGCTCGGCATCAGCTTCGGACCTACTTTGACAGCCCAGCTCGGCCTCTTATTCCTTCGGTTGAGCTGCGGCGGGTTGAGCTGGAACGAGCTTCGAGCGAGCTCAAAAGCCCGCTCGGTCCATCCAGCCTTATTCAGAAGCAATAGCAATAGGAGGTGTAGGAGGAGTGTGGCCATTTTGGGCATCAATGATCAGTACGGCCCGGACGGGGAGCGCTTCATCGTGTAGATGCGGCTCAACGACGTTGGGCAGCAGAGGCAGTAGGTAGGTGGTGCCGACTGTCAGCACCCGGTCCATTATGTCCTGCACATTTGCCTCAACCATTGTCATTGGCGTGAGGGATGCATGAAGGTCATGCCCGTGCTCCCTTAAGAGCCTCAAGGCACTTTGCTGCTCCTCGGTGAGCTATGAGTATGTATCCTATTCATGACAATGGCCACGACGACCGAGGCCATGAGGACCACCATAGAGACCTTGAGTGCGACCACGCTCAGTGCATCGGATGTTAGATAGATGCAAATAACCCCTCCAAAACAAATAATATTTTCAAGCATCAAAATTTTGTTTCTTTGACTCTTCCAGCTAGCATGTTGAATATATATCATGCAATCTTGATGCAAACTTTCATGTGTGGAGAGCATCTCCAACAGCCGCGCTAAATAAGCGCCGCGCCGCAAATTTGTGCTTTTTAGCGCGCGCGCAATCGATATCCGGGCTCCAGCGGACGCGCAATAAGCGCGCGCGCGGCATATAGAGTTCAGCGCGCGGTCCGAATCGCCATCGCGCGCTGTTTATTTGGTGCGCCCGCTTCCACGTGCCGCACACTCGAGCACTCGCGCCGCACTCTCTCCGCCGCGCCACCGCCGGCGAATTGACCCGATGGACGCCGGCGCCGGCACCCCCCTCACCCCTTCCTACACCCGCGACCCCTCCGCCGCCGCCGCTGCCGCAAACCCTAGCACGGGGAGCTTTGGCTTCGCCTCCGCCGGTGCTCCTCCAAGCACCGGGATCACGCGCGGCCTTTTCATGCCGCCACAGATGACCTCGGTGGCGGGTGGCGTCGCGCCGGCGCCCGCCGTGAAGCCACGTGCCCCCCTCTCGAAGCTCCCAAATGCGGCGCGGGCGAAGAAGGGTAAGGTATCCGCGAAGAAGAACAAGGCGGCGGACTGCTCCAGCTCCTCTAAGCCGTCGAGGAAGAAGCTTGTAGGGCGTGCGACGGATGCGGCGGCTACCGAAGCACCGGCGAGCTCACTTGTTGAGCCGGCAGCCGACACGCACAAGGTGTTCGATGAAATGCCCCAAAGGTATAAAATTTCGCCAACTTTTTGTTGGTGTTGTTTTTTGAATGCATACATATAGATAGCTTATTTGTTTCGTAGTATATACTTTGTAGTTTCAACGATGAGGCATATATGTCAACTATGGGTGTTGGTTCCAACAATTCTCATTGGTCTCAAACCAATATCATGCATTTCGATGACCATGAGTTTGAGGTGGACGACGATGGTGAGGGCATCGTCGACGCACCGAAAGGAAGAGGAGGCAACTACACCAATGATGAAGACATCTTGCTATGCAATACTTGGTTGCAAGTGGTGAGGGATCCATCCGTTGGAGGTGATCAAAGTAGAGATGCATATTGGAACCGGATGAAGGAGCACTTTGATCTACACAACAAGAGTGGAATTGACCGCTCGGAACGATGAACTTGGTTGGATGATGTTGTGGGCATGAATTTGAACTTGTGGGCATGAACTTTTATGTCATGAACTTGTTTGGATGATTTAAATTATGCCATGTCTTTGTTTTGATGTTTGAAATATCTCATCTCGTCTCCAAAAATGCAACGTATGGCAAGCGCCGGCTGCTCGCGCGCGCTGCTTTTTAGCGCGCCTGCTGGAGCTACTCGCGCGCGCTAAACTTTTGCGCAGCCGCTGGAGCAAGCGCTCCTCACCGCGCAAAACCAGGCGATCGGCGCGCTGCAAACGCTTTTTTTGCGCGCCGCGCGTTGGGCGGCTGTTGGAGATGCTCTAATAATGTTTGCTTATCGTCCGATGCCTTGCATGAGAGTGCTCTATGTCTGTTCTTTTCTCTTGGTGCATATTTTATCAATCTTCCTGTGTAACCTTGGGTGACAAATGATGTGAAATATTATGCTGGACACTGGATTTTGAGATGTTTACAAAACTCTACTTATTTATCTCGTGCTACCCATTTTCAAGTTCTTTTAACTATATTCGGATATCATTTTAGTAGGCTGGAACTTGGCTTTATGTTGATTTCAAGTCCGCTCAAATTTATAAATGTGACTTTTTCTAAGAATGTTGTTAATGGGGCATACCATTTTAAATGGGAAACAATAAAATGTGGAGAGATTTCTGCTGGTTCTCATAATCTATTGAACGTACTACAGTTCTGATCTTCAGCCTTAAAAACATAGGGTAAAGATAAATGATGATTAGTTATGCAACAAGCAAACATATCATTGGTGTTTTGGCTTGCCTGGCAAAATATAACAACTCTATGTATAGTAGTATTAGTAAAAATGTCCATTAAGACATATGATAAGAAAACAAATAACAAGTTATTTCTTGTGTGACTTTTAGAAGATCTTAATTGGATATTTTCGATAACTGAATAAGGATAAACTTCTTTGGCTCTACATTCATGTGGTTCCGTAGCGCAGCACGGGCAACTTATTAGCATTTAGGAACAGAGGGAGTACATGTTGATCCTGGCTTGGTGTCTGATTAACATGATCGATTTGTTTACCAGACTACACAATATGTTAATTGCTTCCAAAACAAACTTATCAACACTACTTGGGGTTGCTAGATTGATGGTATATTAATTAATTCCGCCAGCGCAAGTGAGGAGAGAGATTGGTGTACTCTTCTGACTAAAGTAAGACTGCACTTCGTCAATAGTTAGTCCCACGACTTACAAATACTCCCTCTGTAAAGAAATATAAGAGCGTTTAGATCACTAAAATAGTGATCTAAACACTTATATTTCTTTACGGGGGGGGGGGGGGGGGGGGGGGGGGGGGGGGGGGGGGGGGGGGGGGGGGGGGGGGGGGGGGGGGGGGGGGGGGGGGGGGGGGGGGGGGGGGGGGGGGGGGGGGGGGGGGGGGGGGGGGGGGGGGGGGGGGGGGGGGGGGGGGGGGGGGGGGGGGGGGGGGGGGGGGGGGGGGGGGGGGGGGGGGGGGGGGGGGGGGGGGGGGGGGGGGGGGGGGGGGGGGGGGGGGGGGGGGGGGGGGGGGGGGGGGGGGGGGGGGGGGGGGGTACAATATTGAATTACATGATGAACCATGATGATACCCCCCAGTGACCATTAACTTTGTATATCCAGCTAGCTAGTCTCTCTTCTACATCCAACCCAACCATGACAAACTAGACAAGAGATGTTCATCCGTGAAGGAGCACACATGATGGTCCCAAGCCAAACTGTGAAACTATTGATGGTGCAAGTATATATCACTGTGACCAAGCTACTATAAAGAGAAGATAACTAAATCGTAATGAATGTTGAGCTACCTCTTCTGAATTGAAGTGAAAAAAACCAGTAGGTCTTGGTGAGTTGCAAAAGAATATATGGTACAATTAGGAGTGTCAGTCACACTATGGAAAAGTTGTGTAGACGTGGCTACGTGTAGCAGTAGAAATGTAAGTGGGTGCAAGGAGCGACGACTACCCATCACCCATCAACCACCTACCACTTTTGGTATACATATCGTGTGACTACCATATTATAAAGCAGCGTAGTAGACACTCAGTTATTTCAGCTTTCTAAAGTTCCTAAACATAATTTGTCTTATCTATGCCTTTTAGTACTTAAGTAAATAGTGTGATTTTATACTGTGTACGCATTCTCCGTCAATTGTTGCTTTCAGATTCGAGCCACATTTTTTTATTTTTTAGCAAAATTTGACTTGTTTTAAAATATCACATAATGTTTTGTTGGGTTTTCGTCTTGATTGAAACAAGTGCACTTTTGATACACAACGAAACATTGTTATACACTTTGAGACGGGAAGAAACTGATAAAACATTATTTAACACTGTGATACATTTTTCTAACAAACAAGAAAATGTGGCAGTAATCTTAAAGCAGCGACGGACGATGGATGCATGCACATGTCATCCTGTGGATACATAGAATATCATTTCTATTCTGCCGGCCGCTCCCACATGTTGCCTCCGATCCAGCCCCGCAAAGCAGCTAACCATCAGCGCCAGCGAGAGAGATTGATTTACTAAGTACATATCCCCATCCATGCAACATGCGTACAAGCGTTGTCCTTCGAAAAATGTATATTAGAATGCACATGAGCGTTCGTTGCCACATGCATCTGATTGCCTCGTTGGGTCGCAGCTTATAGTTGTCGGCGAGCAAGTTTTTCGACAAAGGTTGGATTTTATTAACTCAAAATGAAGCATCAAGAATATATGTAACACAATGAGTATACACTCGACCTCTGCAAGCTAGGATGCACACAGCCAATACCGACTCACACACACGAAAAGACGCCGACAACTAGCAAAGTCATATAAGACCAAAGCTATACGTAGGCGAGGAAAAAAAAGCCCTGAAGCGATCAGATCTACGATCGGCCAGCAACTTGGGTATTTAATGTTACATAGCTTCAACGGTCTCCTCCATTATGCATGCAGTGTGTGTGTATATATAGCGCTTGTTGGACGTTCTTCGGTTTTGATGTGACATGAGAACTGTCGGGGCCGGATTTCGGGGACACAAAAAATCCCAAAAATTAACCCTTCGTGTCAACACCAGCCCAGGATTACTGTTACTGGTGGACACGTTCTTATTACAGATTACCAAGCAATTATAAGAATTGGATACAAGACCATAAAGGTCTAATGATACAACGATGATATCTGGTGACGGGTGACGGAAGCGACTCGTGGTTCTCCAACGTCGATGGGGCTCCATTCCCATAGGAACGGCTGACCTGGATAATTCCTATCCCGCGTGGCTGCCATCCTAGACTCCGCACGGACGTCGCTGTGATACTCCACGTAGAACTCCTGACCTGGCCAAGTAAATAGCCAGGGACAAGCCTGTGAGTACGTTGGAATGTACTCGCAAACATCATGAACAAAAGATATACCGAATGCAACAGATATTATGTGATCATGATGAATTAAATTATATGCGTATGCTCATGCTGGACTATATTAAATGCATGCTGACAGGAATTAAATCATGGCATGATAACGTATTAGCGTGTACAAATAAATGAATATATAAAAAAAATGTTAGTGATAAACAAGGGAGGTTAAAGGAAAATAAAATAAAAGAAATGCCGGTCGGATGTCTAAGTGACACCACGGTAGGTCTTGAAAAGAAATGCCAATCGGGTATCCACAAGAGTAGTGGCGTGATAAACCGTCTGAGAACTCGAGGGACGCCATGAAGAGGTCTTGAAAAGAAATGCCAGTCGGATGTCAAAAAGTGACGCCACGGTCGGTCTTGAAAAGAAATGTCAATCGGGTATCCACAAGAGTAGTGGCGTGATAGACCGCCTGAGAACTCGAGGGACGCCACGAAGAGGTCTTGAAAATAAAACCGAATGCCCGGGGTAGTCTAGCCAGCCCCTGAGACACTCAGGAAAAATAAAATAAGAGAAACTGGTTAGTCCACAATAATATTCATAAAGGCAGTAATATTAATATGCATAACAATATCATTCAAAATAACAAAAACATTCATGACAACATTAGTGGTGACAATAATTATCCTGCTAAGTAACTCATGCTCAGTTTAATTATTTCCTCCGAAGACCGACACTAAGACCCATACTTGACCAACCCAGACTGTAGTCGTTAACCGCGGATACGGCTATTCGAACAGGTTTAAACTCTGCAGAGGGTGTACTCTTTACCCACAAGTATAGGATTTCTTTAGTCAGCACCGTGGCACTGGCTAATTTCCACTACGGTCTTTGGGCTGAAAACACACCTAACCAATACACACCAGATTAACCGTCCGGATGCCAGGAATCACCCAAAGCATCGTTCCAGAGAAACTCTAAGTCGGGGAGACAACAATCTCGAATAGCATGGGATCACTATTAATACGCGTGGATTCCAAGGGGTGCCCCCCTCTCGGCTACAACCGGATACACCCATGCCCTCTGACCCGATGACAGGATTTAGTCCACGGCCGTGGAAACCCTCATCGTGGCCCTCTGTACGGTGTGTGCATGGAAAGGGGTTATCAACTTACTGAACCATACCCTACCTGTGGCAGGGACAAGTGGTAGCACGAAACAAGTATGGGGGTTACCGGAACAAGACTCGATCTACGGTCGACTCAGGAGGTTCAAGTTTTCCTGCAGTGGTTAGCTCAACAAAGTATCTCTTTAACAGTAACACCAAAACAGGGCCACAACCATTGCATGCTCCAACATGCATAACCAACAAGGCATGATCACGCTTCAACGTGGTCACCCTTCTGCCGGTACTGTATTTTACTTATACCTGCTCCTGCAAGTTAGTCATGACAAGCACACGATGCATGGTACGAGGAAACATGCCATCACTACATGCATGCAAATTTTATTCGAACTCAACCTATGTATGACTTCATTTATTCTTGCAAACATTTAACCATGCAATCACCATATCAAGTGTTCAAAATGCTTGCCTTGAGCATGCAGAAATACTGGGTGCACTCCAAAAGTTTAAAATATTTATCTCCCCTCCATTTCCTATTTCCAAAAATATTTGAATTACCACATATAGCAAAAACAGTGCCAAAATTTGTTTCGTTTTTTTTTTTGAAATAAATACTAAAATAAAATAGATGGAAAACGAAAAATAACAGAAAAAAAATCAAATTATTTGGAGCTCAACTGAATTACTTATGGAATTTCTAAGATGGAAAGAATAAAGAAATGGACTGTTTAGATGATCCAGTGGAGATAAAGCTTTGTAAAAATGTTCACCCTAGCTGAATTAATAGAGCAAGATTTTAGGAATCTGTAGAAATTTGAATCATGAAATTTGGACTTGAAATGACTGCTGTGGAATTAATGGAGTACTACTGAAAAAGAAAAAACAGAAAAGAGCAGAGAAGCGCCCTGAGCGCTGTATAGTCGTGTGGGCTACTGGGCCGACCCAATAGATCAGCTACGCAGGGAACCGATGACGTCGATGGCGTACTCGCAGAGTACGCCTCCACTTATGGTCGAGTCAGCGGGGCTGGGTGACTGACAGTGGGTCCCACCGGGCCCACCTGTCATGTTTGACCGGGTGCCCGCGTCGTCTACCCGTGGCAGAGTAGGGGCGGTGCTCCGCCGATCCCCGCCGGTGAACGGCGGCTTCGTCTGGAAATCTGAGGCCACCGACGTGCTCATGAGAGGGTGGCGGTCCTCCCGGTACCCGCCATGGTCGCCGGGGTGAACAGAATCGCCGACGGCGAGCTTCCTGGCGGACGGCGGCTTCGGGAGAAAGAGGGGTTTCGCCCGTTGGTGATCCCGGGCTAAATTGAGAGGTGGAACGGAGTTGCGGACGCAAGTGGAGGATACCAGAGAGAAAAGCGAAGCGAGGGAGGTTCTGGAGATGTTGGAATGGACCGAGGGGTAGCGGCGGCTGATTTCGCCGGCAATGAGGAAGGAAGGAGCCTCCGGTCAGTTGGCTGCTCCGGGAGGTCCACAGAGAGGAGGGAAGTGGTGGGTCGAGGGATTGAGCGAGCTCGAGTGCCTTCTTATAGCCGGGGGAGTCGGTTTTCGAGGCTTCCCGAGCAAGATACGACGGCGGCGGCCATTTATGGCACCGTCGAGGTGGTTATGGGCGGCGGCGAGGCCGTTGGGGTTGGTGGGGAGGTCAGCGGGGTCGGTGAGGACGGTGGCCGCCTGCGGATGAGGTCGGGTTGATAGCATTTAAGCAGGCAAAGACGTGGCGGAGAGGAGTTCGTCGGGCGGCGACGGTGGTTGGCGTGGTCGGCGGTGGCCGGCACTAGGAGCCAAGGGGAGGTGTCGGCGAGAGCGGTGGCTTTCCCCTGAAGCTTGTAGTGGATCAGAATGAGCTGGGGAGCGGCTGTGGAGAGTGGCAGAAGCTCGGGTGCCGGCGCGGTCATAGGCGCGCTCTGGGCATGTCCAAAGCACGTACCCAGTGTGCTCGACGAAATGCCATTGGCATCTACAGGGGCCCAAATGAGCCAAAAAATAACAGTATGATGTTTAATGGAATGGGAGGAGTGATGGACATGCTGGTTTGGCCATATGATCAAGTCCCCAATGTAATTCAGAGAAGTAGCAAAATTTTGTCATGCACATGGGGTGTTTGATGGAATGCCAGGGCTATCTAGGTTGTTTTGTTGGGTGTGAAATTTGGCAGGAAGGTGCTTCATTGGATGGTAAAGATAGTGGTGAAGTTGGTTTGACCAAAAGAAAAACTTGCTAGTGCAAGTTGTACTGAATTTCATTTATGGACAGAAACTATAGGGGGATATTTGGTGGATTTACAAAATGCAATTGGAGCTGATCTCCTGGACTTAGGGGTTTGGTTGGAAGGACTATAATTGGGGAAATTTTCAGAAGTTTTGGAGCAAGAAAAATTGGGGTTGTAGTTCAAAGTTGAAACTAGACCAGAATTGAAAAGAGGATGGTTTACTCAAAATTCCCAAAGGACCAAGTTGGGTTTTTGCATAAAAGTGATATGCAGGCATCACATGACCTCCCATAATTTTTGTGGAATTTTTAAAGAATTATTTAAAATGGTTGTAGTGCAACAGAGGCATTTAAAGAATGAAAATGCTATTAAAAGAATAGTTTTGGGGCAAATTTTATTATGAAAATAATTCCTATTGTTATTTAAAATATAATTGAAATTATTTATGGGAACTACCCAAAACCCATATTATTCTGCAAAAAATTCTATATGGAGGGAAGAATTTTGAAAAAAACAGAGGGTAGAAAATACTCTAAAATTAATAAAAACACCCAATATAATTTAAAATTTTATTTCTGGCCAATTTTTACTTAATAAAAATGTGGTTAAATTTTGGGGGTGTTACAAGAACCGGGAATCTAATGGTACTCATGAAAACAAGAGCTCCCTCGTTCATAAAGATTTCACACGAGAAGTTAAGATTAATGTCAATAGAACTCTACAGTCGAGTAAGGATCCATGGCAAGTTGACTACTTTGTGAAAGGATACTTCCCACAGAAGAAATTGTCGCTGATCCAAACTGCAACCCACACGCAGCGGCGGGCACGCACTTCGTGCCAGGAAAGTCCCATCCGCCCTCTGTATTATAAACATTTTTTTATGAGATGCAATTTACCAAAACATTCATTCAGTGACATGTTTTAGCACATCAATAACACACATTTCATCAACACACCCCTTGTAGATTTGGTTGCTGGTTACTAGCAAGTATATTCGGTTCTAGCATAGTAAGAGACTAGAGTGGGGAAGAGGACGATGAGAGCCCGGCGCAGCTGGGCCAATGCAAGAATTGGCTGTTGCTGTGGCCAAAGAATCTTCTTTGTGTGGAGGCGGCCGGGAGCACACCAACAACAACCATACCGATGCATGGTATGACCACCACCTCACCCACGCAATTACCACCATATGTCGTGTTGGGTGAGAGAGGACGATGCGTGGACGGGGGTCCAACGATCACCCCCATGGAAGAAGGGGGTCCAACCGTCGCTCCCATGAAAGAAGATATGGATGATGACATGGATGAGGATGACCCTCTCCGGTCCATCAATACCGGCTATGACGATGTAGAACTGATGAGTCAACTACCATATGACTTAGGCTATGAGCGTGAAGATGAGATGCATGATGCACCGGAGCCGGAACGTCCTCGGATTGAGTTCAAGAAGTCCCTGTTCATGCAATCCTCGCAGGACACGCCTCCAGGTGCCGCCTCAACCCAGGGTCAACTACCCGAGAGTCATGTAGTGCTTAGCCTGACAACACTGGTGGCGGGGGTCAGGAAGGGTCTAAAAGGATCACTACCTGAACCCAAGAAGAAGCAGAGGAAGAGACCGCCGAGGAAAGGCTCTTCTGTCGCCAAAGCTGGTTCTAGCAGCCAGCTGCCTCCGGTGACCAGGGTTGCAGACTGTGTATTCATGACCCACAAGTATAGGGGATCAATCGTAGTCCTTTTAATAAGTAAGAGTGTCGAACCCAACGAGAAACAGAAGGAAATGACAAGCGGTTTTCAGCAAGGTATTTTCTGCAAGCACTGAAATTATCGGTAACGAGTAGTTTGATAGCAAGATAATTTGTAACAAGTGACAAGTAATAATAGTAACTAAAGTGCAGCAAGGTAGCCCAATTCTTTTGTTGCAAAGGATAGGCCGGAACAATCTCTTATAATAAGCAAAGTGTTCTCGAGGACACATGGGAATTTCATCTAGTCACTTTCATCATGTTTCTTTGATTCGCGTTCGGTACTTTGATAATTTGATATGTGGGTGGACCGGTGCTTGGATGCAGTTCTTACCTGAACAAACCTCCCACTTATGATTAACCCCTTTCGCAAGCATCAACAACTAGGAAAGAAGAATTAAGATAAATCTAACCCTAGCATTAAACATATGGATCCAAATCAGCCCCTTACGGAATAGCGCATAAACTAGGGTTTAAGCTTCTGTCACTCGAGCAACCCATCATCTAATTACTACTCCACAATGCATTCCCTTAGACCCAAAGATGGTAAAGTGTCATGTAGTCGACGTTCACATGACACCACTAAGAGAATCAACAACATACATATCATCAAAATATCGAACGAATACGAAATTTACATGATTACTTATGACAAGACTTATCCCATGTCCTCAAGAACAAAAGTAACTACTCACACATCATATTCATGTCCAAGATCAGAGGGGTATTAAATAGTGATCTGAACATATGATCTTCCACCAAGTAAACCAACTAGCATCAACTACAACATGTAATCAACACTACTAGCAACCCACAGGTACCAATCTGAGGTTTTGAGACGAAGATTGAATACAAGAGATGAACTAGGGTTTGAGATGAGATGGTGCTGTTGAAGATGTTGATGAAGATTGGTCCTCCCACGATGAGAGGATCGTTGGTGATGTCGATGCCTTCGATTTCCCCCTCCTGGAGGCAAGTGTCCCCGGCGGAATCGCTCTGCCGGAGACCAAAAGTCCGCCTCGAGACGGCGGCGCTCCATCCCGAAAGTCTTCTTCTTATTTTTTCTAATGCAAATGGGCTTATATACCAGAAAATGGGCACCGGAGGCTGGCCAGAGGCCCCACGAGCCACCAGGGCGCGCCTGGGGGGGGGGGGGGGGGGGGGGGGGGGGGGGGGGGGGGTGGCGCGCACTGGTGCCTCGTGGGCACCTGGGTAGCCCCCTCTGGTACTTATTTTCTCTAGTATTTTTTATTTATTCCAAAATAAATCTCCGTGAAATTTCAGCTCATTTGGAGATGTGCATAATAGGTATCTCTGACATAGCTTTTTCAGGTTCAGAATTCCAGCTGCTGGCAATCTCCCTCCTTATGTAAATCTTGCATATTAAGAGAGAAAATGCATTAGAATTACTCCACAAAGTGTTATATTGATTAAAACACTATAAATAATAGTAGGAAAACATGATGCAAAATGGACGTATCAACTTCCCCAAGCTTAGACCTCGCTTGTCCTCAAGCGAAAGCCGATATCGATAATCATGTCCACATGTTTAGAGAGAGAGGTGTCGATAGAAACAAAATACGAACATAGTAGCATCATGATCATTATTATAACAGCAATATTCATTATCATAGAACTTCTCATGAGCAAGTAACAATTCATCACAACAACGAAGTATAAGACATAAACTTTCTTGAAAACTAACAAACTATGTTCTCAGTCAATAATGCAATTGCAATTCGTCATATTTTCAGGAAGGGTCTCATATAGGAGCTTTTTGGCAAGTCCATATACCCAACCATCATTTAGTCTTCTATGATTGCTAACACTCACAACATATATATGGAGCAAAAAGTTTCAGCCTGACACATAGAAAGATAGGGGCTTATAATTTCACCTCCCAACACTACTAGGAAAAAGCTTACCAGTAGCGTTGGTTTTTGGACTACTAGTAGCGCAGGTACCCACGCTACTGCTACGGCGCTACAGCTATTTTTTAGCAGTAGCGTGTTTTTTACCCCGCGCTACAGCTAAAAAGTTAGCAGTAGCGCCTGCTACCCATGCTACTACTATTCCTAACCCACGCTACTACTATTGCTATGTCCAAGTAGCATGCCATTCTTCCCCCACACTACTGCTAAGTAATTAGAAATAAAAAAAAAGTTAAGATGCTATATTCATGGATGGAAATCAAGACACATCCAGTGCAAAATAAACGAAGGTCACAGAACCATCTTAGCACTTGTATTCTTAGCACTTGCAGCGTTCATGGATACAACATTGAACATCTCAACTCGAAGAGATCATGAGATCCCATTTATACATCAGACGCACACAACCATCACCGAAGGGTAAGTACCTTCCCTAGCGTTCCACCACCGGGGGGGGGGGGGGGGGGGGGGGGGGGGGGGGGGGGGGGGGGGGGGGGGGGGGGGGGGGGGGGGGGGGGGGGGGGGGGGGGGGGGGGGGGGGGGGGGGGGGGGGGGGGGGGGGGGGGGGGGGGGGGGGGGGGGGGGGGGGGGGGGGGGGGGGGGGGGGGGGGGGGGGGGGGGGGGGGGGGGGGGGGGGGGGGGGGGGGGGGGGGGGGGGGGGGGGGGGGGGGGGGGGGGGGGGGGGGGGGGGGGGGGGGGGGGGGGGGGGGGGGGGGGGGGGGGGGGGGGGGGGGGGGGGGGGGGGGGGGGGGGGGGGGGGGGGGGGGGGGGGGGGGGGGGGGGGGGGGGGGGGGGGGGGGGGGGGGGGGGGGGGGGGGGGGGGGGGGGGGGGGGGGGGGGGGGGGGGGGGGGGGGGGGGGGGGGGGGGGGGGGGGGGGGGGGGGGGGGGGGGGGGGGGGGGGGGGGGGGGGGGGGGGGGGGGGGGGGGGGGGGGGGGGGGGGGGGGGGGGGGGGGGGGGGGGGGGGGGGGGGGGGGGGGGGGGGGGGGGGGGGGGGGGGGGGGGGGGGGGGGGGGGGGGGGGGGGGGGGGGGGGGGGGGGGGGGGGGGGGGGGGGGGGGGGGGGGGGGGGGGGGGGGGGGGGGGGGGGGGGGGGGGGGGGGGGGGGGGGGGGGGGGGGGGGGGGGGGGGGGGGGGGGGGGGGGGGGGGGGGGGGGGGGGGGGGGGGGGGGGGGGGGGGGGGGGGGGGGGGGGGGGGGGGGGGGGGGGGGGGGGGGGGGGGGGGGGGGGGGGGGGGGGGGGGGGGGGGGGGGGGGGGGGGGGGGGGGGGGGGGGGGGGGGGGGGGGGGGGGGGGGGGGGGGGGGGGGGGGGGGGGGGGGGGGGGGGGGGGGGGGGGGGGGGGGGGGGGGGGGGGGGGGGGGGGGGGGGGGGGGGGGGGGGGGGGGGGGGGGGGGGGGGGGGGGGGGGGGGGGGGGGGGGGGGGGGGGGGGGGGGGGGGGGGGGGGGGGGGGGGGGGGGGGGGGGGGGGGGGGGGGGGGGGGGGGGGGGGGGGGGGGGGGGGGGGGGGGGGGGGGGGGGGGGGGGGGGGGGGGGGGGGGGGGGGGGGGGGGGGGGGGGGGGGGGGGGGGGGGGGGGGGGGGGGGGGGGGGGGGGGGGGGGGGGGGGGGGGGGGGGGGGGGGGGGGGGGGGGGGGGGGGGGGGGGGGGGGGGGGGGGGGGGGGGGGGGGGGGGGGGGGGGGGGGGGGGGGGGGGGGGGGGGGGGGGGGGGGGGGGGGGGGGGGGGGGGGGGGGGGGGGGGGGGGGGGGGGGGGGGGGGGGGGGGGGGGGGGGGGGGGGGGGGGGGGGGGGGGGGGGGGGGGGGGGGGGGGGGGGGGGGGGGGGGGGGGGGGGGGGGGGGGGGGGGGGGGGGGGGGGGGGGGGGGGGGGGGGGGGGGGGGGGGGGGGGGGGGGGGGGGGGGGGGGGGGGGGGGGGGGGGGGGGGGGGGGGGGGGGGGGGGGGGGGGGGGGGGGGGGGGGGGGGGGGGGGGGGGGGGGGGGGGGGGGGGGGGGGGGGGGGGGGGGGGGGGGGGGGGGGGGGGGGGGGGGGGGGGGGGGGGGGGGGGGGGGGGGGGGGGGGGGGGGGGGGGGGGGGGGGGGGGGGGGGGGGGGGGGGGGAGCAAAATAATAATCAGAAAGGATAATTGAACACACATATGATTCTGCAATGCAGATAAGAAGGGAATACAGTGCTGTCAGAGCACACCACTAAATGTTGAAACGCCAAGTAGTAGTATGTCAAGCAATACTTAAAACGATCAGTTTAATTCTGTTAATCTAACCACAAACGCATGTAAACAACGAACCTTACATCGAGCTCGGTGGAGGAGATACGTCCAATCTTTTTCATCTTTCTTCTTAAATCTAACAAATACTAATACGTACCAGTAGCGCGTTTTTTCCCGCGCTACTACTAATTAGCAGTAGCGCGGGCCATATAACCCACGCTACTACTAAATGTCTGTCTATAGGCGTTTTCCTAGTAGTGCAACTTATTCACCTCAAGGGTAATGTCAACAATAATAATTCATGATCACTCATATCCAACTGGATATATATGCCTAGATCTTTCCCCACCACACGATGATTGCACAAGATAAAAATAAAAAGGAATAGAGGAGAACACTATTGACTCTTGCATAAAAATTAAATACATAAAAGTAAAAGATAGGCCCTTTGTAGAGGGAAGCAGAGGTTGTGATGCGCTTTTTGTTTTTGGAAGCATAAGCTCTTAATGCAAAGGAAAGTCACTTTATATTGCCCCTTGTGATAGTAACCTTTATTGTGCAGTCCATCACTTTTATTTCTTTACCGTCACAAGTTCGTACAAATCTTATTTTCCCTTACAATAAAAGTTCATACATATTTAGAGGCAATTTTTATTGCTTTTTGCACCGATGACAACTTACTTGAAGGATCTTATTCAATCCATAGGTAGATATAGTGGACTCTCATGACATTAAACTGGGTTTAAGGGTTTTGGATGCACAAGTAGTATCTCTACTTGGTGCGAATTTTCGGCTAGCAAAGATATTGAGCAAGCACCACATGTTGGAGGATCTATGACAATATAACATCTATGTGAATATAAACAAACATAATTCATTACGTTGTCTTCCTTGTCCAACGTCAACAATTTGACATAAAATACTTAATGGGGGCTCACAATCATAAAAGATGTCCAAGATAGTGTATTTGCATGTGAATCTTCTCTTCCCTTATTTTTTTTCATGAATTGCATCATTGACCAATGCTATGCTTGTTAACTTTCAATAAATTTTACCACTTATACTTTTCTTTATGTAATGTCATTACATCCCATAAGATTAGCATATGATCCTTGTCATTATTTTCATTGCTAGGATTGAAACATAAAAGTAAAGAAGCAAAAACTCAAACTACTCTTTATTATATAACTCTCAACTCGATTACATACATAGATAGATCATGAAACTAGCACTCGAAAATATATCATACTAAACTTTTATTCAATTAAATCACGAAATAACTAAGGATCGAACTAAAAATATTTAAAGATAACAAAAGTGATGGTGATACGATACCGGGGCACCTCCCCCAAGCTTGGCACAAGCCAAGGGGAGTGCCCATACCCATGTACTCAAGCTTCTTTCTTCAGTGATGATGGTGGTGATGAAGTGGTGGGCTTGTCCTCCGGCATCCATGGCATAGGTTCCCCATCATAAAAGGATGAATGAGTCTCCAGAGTCCTGAAACTTGCAGCTAAACTCATAGCTTTGAATCTTGCCTCATTCTCAAAATTTTGGTTTGGAAGATCATAGATTTGGCCTTGGAGATAGTAAATTTGTTCATTGAGCTTGAAGACGATGTCCTCCATTGATTGACCATCCACCCTATGATCACGGGTGAATTCCGTGATCATGGAGTGGTTGGCGCTGAGTCCACATTCTACCATCCCTCGGCACTTGAAAATCTCCTGCTCTGCCGCTTCGAGCCTGGCCTCCATGCTCCCGGTCTTCTTGGGTCCTTGAACATCCCAGATGTGAAGCACCCCCTCCCGCATCTCGATGGCTTGAGGGTGTTTCATCACCTCCGATAGATAGGGGTTGATGACTTTCTCGTAGAACTTGTCCTTGGAAGAGCTTGGTGGAGCCTTAGCGATCTAGATCTATCAGAAAAATAGCACGAAACAAGAACAGAGCATATTTCTGCGATACGGTGGTCATTACATCTGGGAGTATATATAAAGAATTTTATCTTGCAAAACAAGTATTCCAGAAGAAAACGGAGTCGGGAAGGCTCACGAGGGGCCCACGAGCCACCAGGGCACGCCTGGGGGGGTGGCGCGCCCTGGTGCCTCGTGTGCACCTCGTGGGTCCCCTCGGCTGTTTCTTATTTTTGTATTTTTTCTATTATTCCAAAACTGACAGAAAGTATTTTTATGGAATTTTTTGAGTCAGTTTACTTACCGTATCACGTACCTCTTCCATTTCAAGGTTCTGGAGTGTTCTGGAAGGTCTGTCTTATGTATTCCTCCGGTGTCATAGTTTGAATAATGTTAGTTTCAACATTAATAGGCGTACCTGAGATGTAATGCTTAATTCTTTGCCCATTGACCACCTTCGGACTAGTGCCTTCGGTGTTATTGATCTTAATGGCTCCAGAACAATAAACTTCCTTGATGATATACGGTCTTTCCCACTAAGAGAGAAGTTTTCCTGCAAAAAATCTAAAACGCAAATTGTACAATAGAACATATTCACCCACTTTGAATTCCCGTTTTTGAATTCTTTTATCGTGCCATCTTTTAACTTTTTCTTTAAACAATTTGGTATTTTCATAAGTTTGGGTTCTCCATTCATCTAGCGAGCTAGTATCAAATAACCTCTTTTCACCGGCAAGTTTAAAATCATAATTGAGTTCTTTAATTGCCCAATATGCTTTATGTTCTAATTCAAGAGGTAAGTGACATGATTTTCCATAAACCATTTTATAAGGAGACATACCCATAGGATTTTTATAAGCAGTTCTATAAGCCCATAATGCATCGTCAAGTTTCTTAGACCAGTTCTTTCTAGATCTATTGATGGTCTTTTGCAAAATTAACTTTATTTCTCTATTGCTCAATTCAACTTGACCACTAGATTGAGGGTGATAGGGAGATGCAATTCTATGGTTGACATCATATTTATCAAGCAGTTTATGGAATGCACCATGAATAAAGTGTGAACCACCATCAGTCATTAAGTATCTAGAGACTCCGAACCTCAGGAAAATAACTTCTTTAAGCATTTTAATAGAAGTGTTATGATCAGCACTACTAGTTGGAATAGCTTCTACCCACTTAGTAAAGTAATCAACAGCAACTAAAATATGTGTATACCCGTTGGAGGAAGGAAAAGGTCCCATATAATCAAATCCCCAAACATCAAATGGTTCAATAACAAGTGAATAATTCATAGGCATTTCCTGACGTCTATCAATATTACCAATTCTTTGACATTCATCACAAGATAAGACAAACTTACGAGCATCCTTGAAAAGAGTAGGCCAATAAAAACCAGATTGTAGTACCTTATGTGTAGTTCTGTCTCCCGCATGGTGTCCTCCGTAAGCCTCAGAATGACACTTCCGTAGGATTTGTTCCTGTTCATGCTCAGGTATGCAACGTCTAATAATACCATCTACTCCTTCTTTATAAAGATGTGGGTCATCCCAGAAGTAATGTCTTAGATCAAAGAAAAACTTTTTCTTTTGTTGGTATGTGAAACTAAGTGGTATAAATTTAGCAACAATATAATTAGCATAATCTGCATACCAAGGAGTGTTACGAGAAGCATTTATGACAGCTAATTGCTCATCAGGAAAACTATCATCAATAGGCAGTGGGTCATCAAGAATATTTTCCAACCTAGACAAGTTATCAGCTACGGGGTTCTCAGCTCCCTTTCTTTTAGTAATATGCAAGTCAAATTCTTGTAGCAATAGAACCCACCTAATGAGTCTAGGTTTAGCATCTTTCTTTTCCATAAGTTACTTAATAGTAGCATGATCGGTGTGAACAATTACTTTAGAATCAACTATGTAAGATCTAAATTTACCACATGCAAACACAACTGCTAGAAATTCTTTCTCGATAGTAGCATAATTTCTTTGAGCACTGTCTAGAGTTTTACTAGCATAATGGATAACATTTAATTTCTTATCAACTCTCTATCCTAAAATAGCGCTAACAGCATAATCACTAGCATCACACATAATTTCAAAAGGCAAGTTCCAATCAGGTGGTTGAACAATAGGTGCAGAGGTTAAGGCTTTCTTAAGTGTTTCAAAGGCTTCTACACAATCATCATCGAAAACAAATGGAACATCGTTTTGCAAAAGATTAGTAAGAGGCCTAGAAATTTTCAAGAAATCTTTAATAAACCTCCTATAGTAACCAGCATGACCAAGGAAACTTCTTATACCTTTAATATCTTTAGGACATGGCATTTTCTCAATTGCATCAACTTTAGCCTTATCAACTTCAATACCTCATTCAGAAATTTTATGCCCCAAGACAATACCTTCATTCACCATAAAGTGGCACTTCTCCTAATTCAAGACGAGATTTGTTTGTTCACATCTCTGCAAAACGCGTTCAAGGTTGCTTAAGCAATTATTAAAAGAAGTTCCGTAAATGGAAAATCATCCATGAAAACCTCAACAATCTTTTCACAAAAGTCAGAGAATATAGCAGTCATAAATCTTTGTAAGGTAGCAGGTGCATTGCATAAACCAAAAGGCATATGTCTATAAGCATAAGTTCCAAAAGGACAAGTAAATGTGGTGTTCTCTTGATGTTCAGGTGACACAGGTATTTGAGAGAAACCAGAATATCCATCAAGAAAGCAAAAGTGTGTATGCTTGGACAATCTTTCTAACATTTGATCAATAAAAGGTAAGGGGTAATGATCCTTCTAGTGGCTTTGTTTAATTTTCTAAAATCAATTACCATCCTATAACCCATTATAATTCTTTGTGGAATGAGTTCATTTTTATCGTTAGGAACAACAGTAATGCCTTCTTTCTTAGGGAGACAATGAACGGGACTTACCCATCTACTATCAGCTATGGGATATATTATACCTGCTTCCAGAAGCTTTAATATTTCAGTTCTTACCACCTCCTTCATCTTAGGATTTAATCATCGTTGGTGGTCGACAACTGGTTCAGCAACAGGATCCATATTAATTTTGCGCTGACATAGAGTGGGACTAATGCCCTTAAGATCATCAAGAGTATATCCAATAGCAGCACGGTGCTTCCTCAGAGTTTATAGCAATCTCTTTTCTTCATGCTCTGAAAGGTTAGCACTAATAATAACAGGATATATCTTCTTTTCATCTAGATTAGCATATTTCAATGTATCAGGCAATTGTTTCAATTCAAATACAGGGTCACCCTTAGGTGGGGGAGGGCCTCCAAGAGTTTCAATAGGAAAATTGTGTTTAACGATAGGTGGTTGATCAAAGAACATCTTATCTATTTTATTTCTTTCATTCAAGTGCATATTATTTTCATGGCCTAGCAAATATTGTTCTAACGGATCAGTAGGAGGTACGGTAATAGAAGCAAGACCAATAATTTCATATTTACTAGGCAATTCTTTATCATGAGGTTGTCTATGAAACTTAGAGAAATTAAACTTATGAGACATCTCACCAAAATTAAAACTAACAATTTCTTTAGTGCAATCAATCTTAGCATTAACAGTATTCAGGAAGGGTCTGCCAAATATAATGGGACAAAAATCATCTTGTGGTGATCCAAGAACAAGAAAATCAGTAGTGTATTTGATCTTACCACACAAGACTTCAACATCTCTAACAATTCCAAGCGGTGAGATAGTATCTCTATTTACGAGCTTAATAGTAACATCAATATCTTCAATCTCAACAGGTGGAATATCATTCATGACTTATTGATAGAGAGTAAATAGAATAGCACTCACACTAGCAGCAATATCACATAAACCATGATAGCAATGATCTCCAATTTTAACAGAAATAACCGGCATGCCAACTACAGGCTTATTTTTATCTTTAGGATCTGGCTTAGCAATTGTAGTTGCTTCATCACAGAAATATATGACATGTCCATCAATATTATCAACTAAAAGATCTTTAACCATTGCAACACTAGGTTCAACTTTAATTTGTTCAGAGGGTCTAGGTGCTCTAATATTACTCTTATTAACCAGAGTTGAAGCTTTAGCATGTTCCTTAATCCTAACAGGAAATGGTGGTTTCTCAATAAAAGCAGTGGGCAGAACTGGATCAACATGGTAAACAATTGTTTCTTCTTTAACACTAATAGATTCTTCAATCTTTTATTTAATAGGAGGATGATATTTAAACCACTTCTCCTTAGGGAAATCAACATGAGTAGCAAATGATTCACAAAATGAAGCTACTATCTCAGAGTCAAGTCCATATTTAGTGCCAAACTTTTGAAAAGCATCAGTTTCCATAAAAGATTTAACACAATCAAACTCAAGATTTATACCTGACTCATTACCTTTGTTGATTTCCCAATCTTCATAATTGTGTTTAATTCTTTCAAGAAGATCCCATCTGGATTCAATAGTTTTCTTCATAAAGGAACCAACGGAAGAAGTATCGAGCATGGATTGATCATTATGAGAAACTCGAGCATAAAAGTTTTGAAGAATTATTTCTCTTGAGAGCTCATGATTGGGGCATGTGTGCAACATATACTTAAGCCTCCACCAAGCTTGAGCGATAATTTCTCCTTCACGAGGCCAAAAATTATATATAGAATTTCGATCATGATGAACCAAATGCATAGGATAAAATTTCTGCTGGAATTCCAGCTTCAACCGGTTCCAATCCCATGTGTCAGTATCATCACATAACCAATACCATGTCAATGCCTTTCCCTCCAAAGATAAAGGGAATACTTTCTTCTTAACTCCATCTCCAGATAAACCTGCAAGCTTAAACAATCCACAAATTTCATCCACATAGATCAAGTGCATATCGGGATGTACCGTTCCATCTCCTGCATAAGGATTAGCTAGTAGTTTCTCTATCATACCCGAAGGAATTTCATAGTAAATATTTTTAGTAGGTTCAATAGGTTGAGGAGCAACTCTTATTGCTTCCGGTTGAGGTGAAGATACCACGAACAAACCCCTCAAAGGATTACTTTCCATAGTGACAAGTGACAATAAATTTCAGCACGTAATATAAGAGTTTCCTTACCAAATTCCACTCACCAAAGGCACTTCACTCCGTGGCAATAGCGCCAGAAAATAGTCTTGATGACCCACAAGTATAGGGGATCAATCATAGTCCTTTCAATAAGTAAGAGTGTCGAACCAACGCGGAGCAGAAGGAAATGACAAGAGGTTTTCAACAAGGTATTTTCTGCAAGCACTAAAATTATCGGTATCGAGTAGTTTGATAGCAAGATAATTTGTAACAAGTGACAAGTAACAATAGTAAATAAAGTGCAGCAAGGTAGCCCAATCCTTTTGTTGCAAAGGACAGGCCGGAACAATCTCTTATAATAAGCAAAGCATTCTCGAGGACACATGGGAATTTCATCTAGTAACTTTCATCATGTTTGTTTGATTCGTGTTCGGTACTTTGATAATTTGATATGTGGGTGGACCGGTGCTTGGGTGCTGTTCATACTTGAACAAACCTCCCACTTATGATTAACCCCTCTCGCAAGCATCCGCAACTATGAAAAAAGAATTAAGATAAATCTAACCATAGCATTAAACATATGGATCCAAATCAGCCCCTTATGGAATAGCACATAAACTATGGTTTAAGCTTCTATCACTCTAGCAACCCATCATCTAATTACTACTCCATAATGCATTCCCTTAGGCCCAAAGATGGTGAAGTGTCATGTAGTCGACGTTCACATGACACCACTAAGAGAATCAACAACATACATATAATCAAAATATCGAACGAATACCAAATTCACATGATTACTTATGACAAGACTTCTCCCATGTCCTCAAGAACAAAAGTAACTACTCACACATCATATTCGTGTCCAAGATCAGAGGGGTATTAAATAGCATAATGGATCTGAACATATAATCTTCCACCAAGTAAACCAACTAGCATCAACTACAAGATGTAATCAACACTACTAGCAACCCACATGTACCAATCTAAGGCTTTGAGACAAATATTGAATACAAGAGATGTCTGAATGCGATGGCCCGAGAGGTATTGAAAAGAAAGGAGTATCTCAGGTAGTCTAGCCATCCCAAGAGACACTCAGAAAATAAAGATAAAGATGAATATCTCAGGTAGTCTAGCCATCCCAAGAGATATTCAGAAAAGAAAATAGAAATGAGTATCTCAGGTAGTCTTGCCATCCCAAGAGACACTCTGACAATAAAGGTAAAAATGAATATCTCAGGTAGTCTAGCCATCCCAAGAGATATTTAGAAAAGAAAATAAAAATGAGTATCTCAGGTAGTCTAGCCATCCCAAGAGACACACAGAAAATAAATGTAAAAATGAATATCTCAGGTAGTCTAGCCATCCCAAGAGATATTCAGAAAAGAAATTAAAATGAGTATCTCAGGTAGTCTAGCCATCCCAAGAGATACCCAGAAAACAAAATAAAACTGGGTATCCAGGTGGACTAGCCACCCCAAGTGATACTCAGGGTTTGCACATAGGAGAAAAAGTTAGTCCACAATAATATTCTTATTAACAATAATATTCATGATAATATCAGTGGTGGCAATAATTATCCTGCAAAATAAATCATGCTCAATTTTAATTATTTTCTCCGAAGACCGACACTGGGACCGACACTTGACCCTTCCCAGTTAAACCGTGGACACGGCTATTCGAATAGATATAACTTTGCAGAGGGTGTACACCATACCCACAAGTAAAGGATTCCTTTAGTCAGCACCGAGACGCTGACTAATTCCAATCACGGTGTTTGGGTTGAAAACACACCTAACCAGCACACACCAGATTAACTTGGGGGGGGGGGGGGGGGGGGGGGGGGGGGGGGGGGGGGGGGGGGGGGGGGGGGGGGGGGGGGGGGGGGGGGGGGGGGGGGGGGGGGGGGGGGGGGGGGGGGGGGGGGGGGGGGGGGGGGGGGGGGGGGGGGGGGGGGGGGGGGGGGGGGGGGGGGGGGGGGGGGGGGGGGGGGGGGGGGGGGGGGGGGGGGGGGGGGGGGGGGGGGGGGGGGGGGGGGGGGGGGGGGGGGGGGGGGGGGGGGGGGGGGGGGGGGGGGGGGGGGGGGGGGGGGGGGGGGGGGGGGGGGGGGGGGGGGGGGGGGGGGGGGGGGGGGGGGGGGGGGGGGGGGGGGGGGGGGGGGGGGGGGGGGGGGGGGGGGGGGGGGGGGGGGGGGGGGGGGGGGGGGGGGGGGGGGGGGGGGGGGGGGGGGGGGGGGGGGGGGGGGGGGGGGGGGGGGGGGGGGGGGGGGGGGGGGGGGGGGGGGGGGGGGGGGGGGGGGGGGGGGGGGGGGGGGGGGGGGGGGGGGGGGGGGGGGGGGGGGGGGGGGGGGGGGGGGGGGGGGGGGGGGGGGGGGGGGGGGGGGGGGGGGGGGGGGGGGGGGGGGGGGGGGGGGGGGGGGGGGGGGGGGGGGGGGGGGGGGGGGGGGGGGGGGGGGGGGGGGGGGGGGGGGGGGGGGGGGGGGGGGGGGGGGGGGGGGGGGGGGGGGGGGGGGGGGGGGGGGGGGGGGGGGGGGGGGGGGGGGGGGGGGGGGGGGGGGGGGGGGGGGGGGGGGGGGGGGGGGGGGGGGGGGGGGGGGGGGGGGGGGGGGGGGGGGGGGGGGGGGGGGGGGGGGGGGGGGGGGGGGGGGGGGGGGGGGGGGGGGGGGGGGGGGGGGGGGGGGGGGGGGGGGGGGGGGGGGGGGGGGGGGGGGGGGGGGGGGGGGGGGGGGGGGGGGGGGGGGGGGGGGGGGGGGGGGGGGGGGGGGGGGGGGGGGGGGGGGGGGGGGGGGGGGGGGGGGGGGGGGGGGGGGGGGGGGGGGGGGGGGGGGGGGGGGGGGGGGGGGGGGGGGGGGGGGGGGGGGGGGGGGGGGGGGGGGGGGGGGGGGGGGGGGGGGGGGGGGGGGGGGGGGGGGGGGGGGGGGGGGGGGGGGGGGGGGGGGGGGGGGGGGGGGGGGGGGGGGGGGGGGGGGGGGGGGGGGGGGGGGGGGGGGGGGGGGGGGGGGGGGGGGGGGGGGGGGGGGGGGGGGGGGGGGGGGGGGGGGGGGGGGGGGGGGGGGGGGGGGGGGGGGGGGGGGGGGGGGGGGGGGGGGGGGGGGGGGGGGGGGGGGGGGGGGGGGGGGGGGGGGGGGGGGGGGGGGGGGGGGGGGGGGGGGGGGGGGGGGGGGGGGGGGGGGGGGGGGGGGGGGGGGGGGGGGGGGGGGGGGGGGGGGGGGGGGGGGGGGGGGGGGGGGGGGGGGGGGGGGGGGGGGGGGGGGGGGGGGGGGGGGGGGGGGGGGGGGGGGGGGGGGGGGGGGGGGGGGGGGGGGGGGGGGGGGGGGGGGGGGGGGGGGGGGGGGGGGGGGGGGGGGGGGGGGGGGGGGGGGGGGGGGGGGGGGGGGGGGGGGGGGGGGGGGGGGGGGGGGGGGGGGGGGGGGGGGGGGGGGGGGGGGGGGGGGGGGGGGGGGGGGGGGGGGGGGGGGGGGGGGGGGGGGGGGGGGGGGGGGGGGGGGGGGGGGGGGGGGGGGGGGGGGGGGGGGGGGGGGGGGGGGGGGGGGGGGGGGGGGGGGGGGGGGGGGGGGGGGGGGGGGGGGGGGGGGGGGGGGGGGGGGGGGGGGGGGGGGGGGGGGGGGGGGGGGGGGGGGGGGGGGGGGGGGGGGGGGGGGGGGGGGGGGGGGGGGGGGGGGGGGGGGGGGGGGGGGGGGGGGGGGGGGGGGGGGGGGGGGGGGGGGGGGGGGGGGGGGGGGGGGGGGGGGGGGGGGGGGGGGGGGGGGGGGGGGGGGGGGGGGGGGGGGGGGGGGGGGGGGGGGGGGGGGGGGGGGGGGGGGGGGGGGGGGGGGGGGGGGGGGGGGGGGGGGGGGGGGGGGGGGGGGGGGGGGGGGGGGGGGGGGGGGGGGGGGGGGGGGGGGGGGGGGGGGGGGGGGGGGGGGGGGGGGGGGGGGGGGGGGGGGGGGGGGGGGGGGGGGGGGGGGGGGGGGGGGGGGGGGGGGGGGGGGGGGGGGGGGGGGGGGGGGGGGGGGGGGGGGGGGGGGGGGGGGGGGGGGGGGGGGGGGGGGGGGGGGGGGGGGGGGGGGGGGGGGGGGGGGGGGGGGGGGGGGGGGGGGGGGGGGGGGGGGGGGGGGGGGGGGGGGGGGGGGGGGGGGGGGGGGGGGGGGGGGGGGGGGGGGGGGGGGGGGGGGGGGGGGGGGGGGGGGGGGGGGGGGGGGGGGGGGGGGGGGGGGGGGGGGGGGGGGGGGGGGGGGGGGGGGGGGGGGGGGGGGGGGGGGGGGGGGGGGGGGGGGGGGGGGGGGGGGGGGGGGGGGGGGGGGGGGGGGGGGGGGGGGGGGGGGGGGGGGGGGGGGGGGGGGGGGGGGGGGGGGGGGGGGGGGGGGGGGGGGGGGGGGGGGGGGGGGGGGGGGGGGGGGGGGGGGGGGGGGGGGGGGGGGGGGGGGGGGGGGGGGGGGGGGGGGGGGGGGGGGGGGGGGGGGGGGGGGGGGGGGGGGGGGGGGGGGGGGGGGGGGGGGGGGGGGGGGGGGGGGGGGGGGGGGGGGGGGGGGGGGGGGGGGGGGGGGGGGGGGGGGGGGGGGGGGGGGGGGGGGGGGGGGGGGGGGGGGGGGGGGGGGGGGGGGGGGGGGGGGGGGGGGGGGGGGGGGGGGGGGGGGGGGGGGGGGGGGGGGGGGGGGGGGGGGGGGGGGGGGGGGGGGGGGGGGGGGGGGGGGGGGGGGGGGGGGGGGGGGGGGGGGGGGGGGGGGGGGGGGGGGGGGGGGGGGGGGGGGGGGGGGGGGGGGGGGGGGGGGGGGGGGGGGGGGGGGGGGGGGGGGGGGGGGGGGGGGGGGGGGGGGGGGGGGGGGGGGGGGGGGGGGGGGGGGGGGGGGGGGGGGGGGGGGGGGGGGGGGGGGGGGGGGGGGGGGGGGGGGGGGGGGGGGGGGGGGGGGGGGGGGGGGGGGGGGGGGGGGGGGGGGGGGGGGGGGGGGGGGGGGGGGGGGGGGGGGGGGGGGGGGGGGGGGGGGGGGGGGGGGGGGGGGGGGGGGGGGGGGGGGGGGGGGGGGGGGGGGGGGGGGGGGGGGGGGGGGGGGGGGGGGGGGGGGGGGGGGGGGGGGGGGGGGGGGGGGGGGGGGGGGGGGGGGGGGGGGGGGGGGGGGGGGGGGGGGGGGGGGGGGGGGGGGGGGGGGATATCCCATTTCATCCCGTGCCACCAAAAAAATTCTTGTAGAACCTTGTACATCTTGGTTCCCGCTGGGTTAATGGAGTATGGAGTGGTGCGGGCTTCTGCCAAAATTTGCTGCTTAAGCTCTTCCTCATTGGGTACACATAACCTTTTCCCGTACCATAGGATTCCTTGACTATCTATGGTAAATTCGGATGCCTTGCCTGAATTCACTTTTCTTTTAATTCCCTCAATACTGGGATGTCCTTTCTAGGTTTCTTTGATCTGATCTTCCAATGTTGGTCTTATTTCTAGCTGAGTAATAGCTCCTGCTGTGACTAGAACCATGTAAAGTTTGGCAAATTCCTGGTTGAACTCATGTTGTGAGAATTCCACACTGTCATTGTCGGTGCATGGATTTCGGCTGAGAGCGTCTGCCACAACATTTGCTTTACCCGGATGATAATGAATTCCCACAACATAATCTTTAATTAGCTCAAACCAGTGACGTTGCCGTAGGTTCAGCTCTGGCTGGGTGAAGATGTACTTAAGACTTTTGTGATCCATGTATACCTCACATTGATTACCAAGAAGATAATGCCGTCATTCCTTGAGTGCATGTATCACTGCTTCTAGCTCCAAATCATGAGTAGGATAATTTTCTTCGTGTCGTCGCAGTTGTCTTGAAACATATGCTACAACCTTTCCCTCTTGCATTAATACACATCCAAGGCCCTTTCGGGAAGCGTCACAATAAATTTCAAAATTCTTGTGCACATCTGGCACGGTCAGAATAGGTGCCATTGTTAATCTCTTTTTTGATTCTTGGAAACTTTTCTCACATGCTTCGGTCCATTCAAACTTTTTATCCTTCTTGAGTAACTGGGTCATGGGTTTGGCTATGGTGGAGAATCCTTCGATAAATCGCCGATAGTAGCCAGCCAACCCAAGAAAACTCCTGATCTCACTAATGTTGGTGGGTTGCTTCCATCCTAAGACATCCTTCACTTTACTTGGGTCCACTGCTATCCCATCCTTGTTAGTACATGTCCCAGAAAACCAACTTCCCGTAACCAAAATTCACACTTACTGAATTTGGCATCTAGTTGATTTTTTCGTAATTCTTCCAGACTATTCGAAGATGCTGTTCATGTTCTCTCGGCGTCTTGGAATAAATAAGTATGTCATCGATGAACACAACCACAAACTTGTCCAAATACTTCATGAAAACCTTGTTCATGAGATGTACAAAATAAGCAGGAGTGTTGGTCAATCCGAAGGGCATCACAGTGAACTCATATAATCCATATCTGGTGGTAAAAGTGGTCTTAGGTATGTCTGAGGATCGGATTCTTAACTGGTGGTAACCCGATCTCAATTCTATTTTTGAGAAAACCTTGGCCTCTGCTAGTTGGTCAAACAGGTCATTGATCATTGGTAGTGGATATTTATTTTTAATAGTAACCATATTGAGTGCCCTGTAATCGATACATAATCTTAGGGTACCATCCTTTTTCTTAGCAAATAAAACCGGTGATCCCCATGGTGATGAGCTGGGTCGGACATAACCCTTTTCCAATAATTCTTTAATTTGTTTCTTCAGCTCAACCAATTCTGTCAGAGCCATTCGATAAAGCTTTTGGTAAATAGGTGCCGTTCCAGGTACTAGTTCAATAACAAATTCAATTTCACAATCCGGGGGCATGCCTGGTAGCTCCTCAGGAAATACATCGGGGTATTCGCATACCACAGGAACCTTGCTTAATTCTGTCATATCCACTTGATTTAACTTTCCTTGTGACATAGAAATTCCCCTTGTACCAAACTTTATGGTCTTCCCTTGACAATTGGTGAGAGTCACTATTCGATTGTAGCAGTCTATAAAACCTTTATTTGTGGTCAACCAATCCATTCCCAAAATAACGTCCAAATCGACTGCTTCCAATACAATAAGATTTGCTAAACACATCATCCGCTGGATTTCAATATTCACATCCTTGCAGTACCATTATGTGCTTTGCTTCAATCCCGGGGACTGAATAAACATTGAGTTTTTCAAAGGAGAAAAAGAAAATTGATTCTTTGAGGCAAATCTTTTAGAGATGCACGTATGGGAAGCGCCAGAATCAAATAAAATTGTAGCATTAATTGTGTTGACTGGGAACGTACCAAACATGATGTCCGGTGCATTCTGTGCTTCCTCAAATGTCACATGATTCACCTGTCCCTTTCTTTGGTTGTTGTTGGGGTTGCTGTGTCGTGGGGCTGCGTTTGTACCGCGGCCATTGTTGTTGGGTTTTGGGGCATTATTCACCTATTTTGGGCATTGCCTAGCGTAATGCCCCTCTACTCCACAAGCATAACAAGTGATGCTAGGATGGAATATTGCTTCTTTGGCTCTGTTGTTGAAGGTACTGCGGTTTTATTGCGGTCGGGGTGTGGGAATTGCTGGTAGGGGTGCCACAGGCTTCTAAAATCCATTTTGGGGCTTGTTGTTGCGAACTTGTACTGATTGGTTCATGCGGCGCTCGCGAATTTCATTCATATTGCGGTGATCATTCTCCAGGATAATAGCCTTGTCAACCAGTGTTTTGAAGTCCAGAAAAGTATGGACTACTAGTTGACACTTTAAGGACGGAACAAGCCCGTCAAGGAATTTCTCCATCTTTTTGCTCTATGTCATATATTCATCATTGGCGTACCGGCCTAGTTGAGTAAACTGATCGAGGTACTAAGTTACCGTCGTCCCCCATTGCTTGAGATCCTCAAATTCTCTTTTCTTTAATTTCATAATGTTGTTGGGAATATGTGCTCCCCGGAAGCTCTCCTTGAATTGTTCCCACGTCATGTCTCTTCCATTGGGATGCGTGTGACATAAATTTTGTAAGGGAACGCGACAGAAAATAAAAAAATTCGGTATAGCGAGCACGCCCAGGATCACTATGGAGACTGCATACAAGGTTTGATCTGATCCGTACCGACTCGAAGCGCAGCGAAAGAAGAGTTGGTGGAGATCGTTGGTGCGGATCCCCGTAGCTAGGATTTACAACCTCCCAACCGCGAGGATGTACTCCCTCGTCGGACAGCCCTCCGAGAGGCGGTCAGACAGTCCCCCGGATGATGTCACGGACAGACCTTCGGGAGGACCCTCGAAACTCGAACGGAGACTCGGACAGCCCTTCGGGAGGACACTCGAACAGCCCCTCGGGCAAAAGACCGAAACTATGACCTCTCTACGGGGTTGCACACATACGGTGTTAGCTATCCGGCAGGGCTTCGCCATCCAGAACTAGTTCCTGCCGGAACCCAGACAGCCTTTCGGCTCTACAAAAACTCTTTTCGTGGGAGGGAGAGAGAGAGCCAGACAAAGCATGGCATGTGTATGGGATAAAGGGATGATCCAAATTGCAGCCCCTTCACCACCTTTTATAGGCCAAGGCAAGGGGTGGGGTGGTGTGAGGAAATACCAAAATACCCATGCTACATGTCCCACATGAATGGTAAAATGGTAATGCAAGTGGGGCCCCATGGAGGAGCCCTCCATGGCCGGCCACAACCTTGTCCCCCCCATGGCGGGGGCCCCCAACAAGCCACCAACATGTCTCCTAGAGACATGGGTGCTTCCTAGACAAAAAGCCACCAAACAAGCAACCCCCGATTCGTGGGATCTTGTCCCCTCGCGCTAGGACAAGATGTTTTCCACGATCGTTCCTTCTGAAAAAATTCCGGAAGGTCCCAGAACATTTTCGGTACCCTCTAAAATTATTCTGGGCTTGTTCCGAAACACTTCCGGTATGGTGTTTTTTATCAGCGAAAAGCAACAACAGCGGTTCCGGCAGCTCCAAAACATTTCTGGTTTTTTTCTCTGAAAAAAAACCCAGAAGTTCCCAGACCAATTCTGGGACCCTCTAAGAATTTCCAGGTGAGTGCCAAAACCATTTGACCTAATAATATATTCTGAAACAACTTTTCGGTTTTACCGAAACTCTTTCGGTGTTCTCTCTCCGGAACACTTCCGTTGTGTCCGAAACTTTTTCAGCGACTTTCTCTCAGACTCCCTGTCTAGTATTCAGCAGATAGATGACCCTTAAGCATGTGACCCTATAGGTTCGGTGAAGTATAGACATGACCCGGAACCCCTTCCGATCAATGATCAACATTGGAGCCATGGACACCCATATTGACCCCTATACCCACACGAATGAATATTCGAGTGAACCTCCAGTTGCCATGAGCTATTCATGTTGCTTCACGATATGTCACAAACACCTGAGGTGAGATTTATTGCATCCCCGTGGATCAATAATTTGTCCACTATGCAAGTTACCTCGTTACCGGTTTTGTTCTCTTTTCTCGTTTCCATGTTCTGGCATCCCAGTGATCAAATCACAATATGTCTGGCCAGACGTTGATGGATACCGTAACACCGAGAGGGCCCGAGAATATCTCTCCATCATAGAAGGAGCAAATCCCAATCTTGAGCTATCTCATTACTTGCCATACTTCCGTGAACCCGTAAGCTGCTGTAATAGCCACCCAGTTATGGATGACATTTAACAAACCCCAAAGTTCACGAAGCAAGTACGAAGGAACTCGATACTCTCATGGTCTAAGGAATTATTCAAACATTAACTATCTCTGTGTTATTAACCATTAACTTGTGATGAAAGTATCTCATAGCGTAACATCAATATTTGTCGATTCAACACAAGTGTTTTACCAACATTGCGCCCTCAAAATTGCCGGCACAGACATGCCCATGATCAGGAAAAGAGGATCATCATGCAATACTTGAGCCAGTCTTAGAGGCATGATCGGGAATACATTTTTCCATTTATTATACCACACATGCACATGAGTTTCCCTCCAAGCCTCGTGGTTATTGTAGACTTGGGAATCATTGCAATTATAGCATGGAACATAAACATTCATTACAAACTTGGAGATACAAAATAACTGTTATTACTGCCTCTAGGGCATATCTCCTACAGACTCCCATTTGCACTAGAGTCATAATCCAGTTACATGGCTTCCCTAACACCAATGGCTATCCGGTGCTGCTCATGCTTGGCTCGTGGTAGAGGCTTTGTCATCGGGTCTGACACATTCAGATCCGTGTGAACTTTGCGTACTTTCACTAAACCTTTTTCGACATGATGTCAAATGAGTTTATATTTGCGTTGAATATCTCTTGTCTTATGGTGAGAACTTGGCTCCCTTGGCTGAGCCACGGCGCCACTATTATCACAATAGATCTCCACCGGGTCTAGAGCACTTGGAACCACACCAAGGTCTTCAAGAAATTGCTTGATCCAAACCGCCTCCTTGGAGGCTTCTAAAGCTGCAACATACTCCGCCTCCGTCGTAGATTCCGCCACAGTCTTTTGTTTGGAACTTTTCCAATCAACTGCGCCACCGTTCAATATGAAAACATAGCCTGATTGAGATTTGAAGTCATCTGGGTCAGTCATGAAGCCTGCATCAGTGTAACCACTTACAATGAGCTCTTCATCAACTCCGTACACAAGGAGTAAATCATTGGTCCTTCTGAGGTACTTGAGAATACCCTTGACTGCGGCCCAGTGTTCCAATCCTGGATCACTTTGGTACCGGCTGTTAACACTTAGCGCATAGGAAACGTCTGGTCTTGTACATAGCATGGCATACATAATAGAACCAACTACCGAGGCATATGGAACATCATTCATTTGTACTCGCTCATCAAGAGTCTGAGGACACTGATTCTTCCAAAGTACTGTGCCAGGTGACATGGGGAGTAGGCATTTCTTGGAGTTCTCCATGTTGAACCTTTTCAACACCTTGTCAATGTATGTGCTTTGGCTACGCACTATCACGTGTTTTGATCTATCTCTATAGATTCTAATGCCCAATACATATGCCGCTTCGCCTAAGTCTTTCATTGAAAAACTTTTCTTCAATGAGTCTTTTATTTCGCTAAGAAAACTCACATCATTTCCAATCAACAATATGTCATCCACATACAAGATTGGAAATGCTTTTGCGCTCCCACTAAACTTCTTGTAGACACAAGATTCTTCGTCATTCCTGATGAAGCCAAACTCTTTGACCACTTCATCAAAATGAATGTTCCAGCTCCTTGACGCTTGCTTCAGACCATAAATGGCTTTCTGAAGGTTGCATACCTTTCCAGTATTCTTAGGATCGACAAAACCTTCTGGCTGTATCATGTATACATCCTCTTTGAGGTTTCCATTTAGGAAAGCCGTTTTGACATCCATCTGCCATATTTCATAATTGAAATAAGCAGCAATTGCTAGTAATATCCGAACATACCTAAGCATAGCTATGGGCGAGAAAGTCTTGTCGTAGTCCACTACTGGAACATGTGTGAACCCTTTGGCGACAAGTCTAGCTTTGTGGATAGTAATGTTACCATCCGCATCCGTCTTTCTTTTGAAAATCCATTTACAACCAATAGGCTTTACACCTTCTAGAAGTTCTTCCAAGTTCCAAACTTTGTTCTCATACATGGATTCCATCTCAGATTTCATGGCCTTGTGCCATTCCTTTGAGCTGGGCCCCGCCATCGCTTCCTTGTAGTGCGCAGGTTCATCGTCTTCAAGAATGAAGATTTCGTTATGAAACCATTTAGGTGGCACGACAACCCTACCTGATCTACACGGTTCAAATACAACATTGTCTGAAGCTTCCGCATCACATGCGACAACTTCCGGCTCGGTTGTAGGGATAATTTGCATAATTTCTTCCGGTTCCTTAGCCATATCAATAGTTGCCAAAGATTCACTAATTTCATTAAGTTGTATTGTCCTCCCACTCACTTCTTTAGCGAGAAATTCTTTTTCGAGAAAGAATCTGTTTTTAGTGACAAACACTTTGCACTCGGGGGGGGGGGGGGGGGGGGGGGGGGGGGGGGGGGGGGGGGGGGGGGGGGGGGGGGGGGGGGGGGGGGGGGGGGGGGGGGGGGGGGGGGGGGGGGGGGGGGGGGGGGGGGGGGGGGGGGGGGGGGGGGGGGGGGGGGGGGGGGGGGGGGGGGGGGGGGGGGGGGGGGGGGGGGGGGGGGGGGGGGGGGGGGGGGGGGGGGGGGGGGGGGGGGGGGGGGGGGGGGGGGGGGGGGGGGGGGGGGGGGGGGGGGGGGGGGGGGGGGGGGGGGGGGGGGGGGGGGGGGGGGGGGGGGGGGGGGGGGGGGGGGGGGGGGGGGGGGGGGGGGGGGGGGGGGGGGGGGGGGGGGGGGGGGGGGGGGGGGGGGGGGGGGGGGGGGGGGGGGGGGGGGGGGGGGGGGGGGGGGGGGGGGGGGGGGGGGGGGGGGGGGGGGGGGGGGGGGGGGGGGGGGGGGGGGGGGGGGGGGGGGGGGGGGGGGGGGGGGGGGGGGGGGGGGGGGGGGGGGGGGGGGGGGGGGGGGGGGGGGGGGGGGGGGGGGGGGGGGGGGGGGGGGGGGGGGGGGGGGGGGGGGGGGGGGGGGAACAATGGGTGCAAATCCATAAAACATACCCTTACAATAAAGTGAACAAGCATTGTTCTCAGACTTGTAGGAATACCCATCGTGTACTAAACATGATCCGGAGATAATGTTTCTACACAATAGTGGAACAAAATAATAGTTACTTAGTTCTAAGATAAATCCTGAAGGGAGACGTAGAGGCATAATGCCGACGGCTTGAGCGGCGATCCTAGCGCCGTTCCCAACGCGCATCACGACTTCATTCTTTGCCAGCTTGTGCACCATCTAAAGCCCTTGTATCGAGTTGCAAATGTGAGCAACCAATCCGGTATAAAATACCCAAGACTTAGAATTTTTGCTAGCAAGCAAAACGTCAATGACATTAACTTGTATAACAATTATACCTTTTCCGGTTTTCCCGGACTTCTTATCTTCCAGATAATTGTTGCAGTTTCTCTTCCAGTGTCCCGTGCCCTTGCAGTAGAAGCACTCAGTTCCATCCTTGGCTCCGCCCTTAGATTTGCTTTGGGAGCCAGTCTTACCGGCGTCCTTGCCCTTCTTTCGCTTGCCTTTCTTTTTGAAACTGGCGGTTTTATTCACAAGCAGCACTTGCTTGTGATTTTTCAGCAGTCCTCCTTCTGTATTTTTCAGCATGGTGAGAACCTCTTCCGGTGTTTTCTCCATCCCTGTCATGTTGTAGTTCATGGCAAAACCGTCGTAAGACGGGGGGAGTGAAGAATGCAACATGTCCATCATATGGCCAGGTGGAAGTGGAAATGCCAGGGTTTTAAGCCTTTCAGCATAGCTGATCATTTTGACCACGTGCTCGCCAACTGAACTACCCTCAGCCATGTTGCATTCCATCAAAGCATTCATGATATCAAATCGTTCAGACTTTGCGGATTCCTTGTACAGAGCATCCAACTCCCGGATCATATCACGGGGTTTAAGGAATTCAAAAGGTTTTTGAAGCTCTGGACTCATGCAAGCTAGCATGAGGCTCTGCACTAAGTTCTAATCATCATCCTTAGTGGCCCAGGCATTTTTTTCATCTTCCGGGGCCTGTGCCGCCGGTTTAGCTGGAAGATCATTTTCAAGCACATACAATTTCTTAGCGCTCCTGAGGACAATCCTCAGGTTGCGAACCCAGTCCGCATAGTTTTTCCCAGTCGCAGCTAACTTCTCTTTCTCTAACATCGAGCCTAAGTTGAACGTGTTATTGCAAGCCATTTGATCTACAATGGAAAACACAAGTTTCACTTAGACTTTGTTCCTAATGATATTTGCACTAGTGAATAAACAATTTTATTCTAAAGTGCGCTCCCACTCAAATCAATATCTCTCAAAATTGATTATGAGTGATTCAAGACATGAACTTCAATTCAACGCCATTGATGGTAGCATCACTGATGACGAGAATTTCATTCGTTAGGCAAACTTGCCGATCACATCTCTATGTGACTCTTGTTCATCTCTCGATGGGCGTGTTCCGAGCTCAGGACTATCCTGCTTGAACGTCAAAGATCTTGCTGCGAGGTCTGACCTCACCCTCCTCATTCCTCTCGATTCGTTCGTACCCATGGTAGCATGGCGCACCCTGAAAAAATACGAATTACAGACGGTGCTACACTTGGGTGAACACTAACTACTTTGATATTTTTAAGTGAGAGATCACCCTAATAAAAAGTGACTACCGTGCAATCATGAAGGGTGCATCAAGGGGGATAAACATCTCAGGCAATTCATAATAGCATGATATTGTATAGCCCCTTCTGACGGAGAAGTCAAGTATTTCTTCGTCTTTGGCATTTGCATCGGTGTTCACCTTCGCGAAGATTGCCACCACCTTGTCTATGCACCAGATAATATTGCTATCTCTATAGCTAATAAAAGAAGTGCATTACATAAGGTTGACACGCAGGTCATAAAGTGCAATCATATGGCCCCAGCCATCATGCCGAATCATGACACGCATGTCATGTTAATAAATTTACATCATATAGTCATCTCATACATAATCGAATTAATATGAGCACTGCTATACCACATGCAAACCATCCTGCAAAACCAAGTTAGACGCCTCTAATCGGTTTGTCCAATATTTTATTTTATGTGGCTTCTAAGGTTTTGACTCAAACCGCAACTACCAACGTTTATCATCAAGTATGATTATTCAAGTCGCTAGATTAACTTTCCAGGGTGTATGAAACACGAGATAATAAAATCTCGAGACCGATACTAAACTTCGTCATACGCATGACCCTCGTGCAGATCATATCTGCATTGCCCTTTCATCTGTGAAATTTCACCTTTCCTTTAACTATGGTGGAACCCAAAGAACTGATAGCACTTCATTGATCAATCAGGATCGCGGATTGCCAGAACTTTGTGAAATTCCACCATGCCATTTTAGGATCATAAATACGCAAATTCCAGGGAAGCAACAAGAACAATGGGTAACAGATTTCATCTGCCACCCACATAAATAATTTTCAGCAATAGATCTCATCTACTCCAAAATTATATTATGCAATACCAATACATCTTCATGTATTCTAGATCGTAACCTGCATCTACGCATAGCACGGCTCTTGATGCCACTGTAGGGGAACGCGACAGAAAAAAATTTCAGTATAGCGAGCATGCCCAGGATCACTATGGAGACTGCATCCAAGGTTTGATCTGATCCGTACCGACTCGAAGCGCAGCAGAAGAAGAGTCGGTGGAGATCATTGGTGCAGATCCCCGCAGCTAGGATTTACAACCTCCCAACCGCGAGGATGTACTCCCTCGTCGGACAGCCCTCCGGGAGGCGGTCGGATAGTCCCCCGGATGATGTCACGAAGAGCCCTTCGGGAGGACCCTCGAAACTCGAACGGATACTCGGACAGCCCTTCGGGAGGACACTCGAACAGCCCCTCGAGTAAAATACCAAAACTACAACCTCTCTACGGGGTTGCACACATACGGTGTTAGCTATCTGGCAGGGCTTCGCCGTCAGGAACTAGATCCTGCCAGAACCCAGACAGCCTTTTGGTTCTACGAAAACTCTTTTCGTGGGAGGGAGAGAGAGAGCCAGACAAAGCATGGCATGTGTATGAGAGCAAGGGATGATCCAAATGTCAGCCCCTTTACCTCCTTTTATAGGCCAAGGCAAGGGGTGGGGTGGTGCGAGGAAATACCAAAATACCCATGCTACATGTCCCACATGAAGGGTAAAATGGTAATGCAAGTGGGGCCCCATGGAAGAGCCCTCCATGGCCAGCCACAACCTTGTCCCCCCCATTGGGGGGCCCCCAACAAGCCACCAACATGTCTCCTAGAAACATGGGTGCTCCCTAGACAAAAAGCCACCAAACAAGCAACCCCCGATTCGTGGGATCTTGTCCCCTCGCGCTGGGATAAGATGTTTTCCGCGACCGTTCCTTCTGAAAAAAATTCGGAAGGTCCCAGAACATTTCTGGTACCCTCTAAAATTATTCTGGGCTTTTTCCGAAACATTTCCGGTATGGTGGTTTTTATCAGCGAAAAGCAACAACAGCGGTTCCGGCAGCTCCGGAACATTTCCTTTTTTTTCTCCGAAAAAATCCCAGATGTTCCTAGACCAATTCCGTAACCCTATAAGAATTTGCAGGTGAGTGCTGAAACCATTTTGACCTAATAATACATTCCGAAACAACTTTTCAGTTTTACCGAAACTCTTTCGGTGTTCTCTCTCTAGAACTCTTCCGTTGTCTCTGAAACTTTTTCAGTGACTTTCTCTCAGACTCTCTTTCTAGTATTCAGCAGATAGATGACCCTTAAGCGTGTGACCCTATAGGTTCGGTGAAGTATAGACATGACCCGGAACCCCTTCTGATCAATGATCAACATCGGAGCCGTGGACACCCATATTGACCCCTATACCCGCACGAATGAATATTCGAGTGAACCTCCAGTTGCCGTGAGCTATTCCTGTTGCTTCGCGATATGTCTAAAACACCCGAGGTGAGATTTATTGCATCCCCGTGGATCAACAATTTGTCCACTATGCAAGTTACCACGTTACCGGTTTTGTTCACTTTTCTCGTTTCCATGTTGCGGCATCCCAGTGATCAAATCACAATGTGCCTGGCCAGACGATGATGGATACCGTAACACCGAGAGGGCCCGAGAATATCTCTCCATCGTTCGAGGAGCAACCCAATCTTGAGCTATCTCATTACTTGCCATGATTTTCTGTGAACCCGTAAGCCACCGTAATAGCCACCCAGTTACGGATGACATTTAACAAACCCCAAAGTTCATGAAGCAAGTACAAAGGAACTCGATACTCTCATGGTCTAAGGAATTATGCAAACATTAACTATCTCTGTGTTATTAACCATTAACTTGTGATGAAAGTATCTCATAGCATAACATCAATATGGGTCGATTCAACACAAGTGTTCTATGAACATTGCACCCTCAAAATTGCCGGCACAAACATGCCCAAGATCAGGAAAACAGGATCATCATGCAATACTTGAGCCAGTCTTAGAGGCATGACCGGGAATACATTTTTCCGTCTATTATACCACACGTGCACATGAGTTTCCCTCCAAGCCTCGTGGTTATTGTAGACTCAGGAATCATTGCAGTTATAGCATGGAACATAAACATTCATTACAAACTTGGAGATACAAAATAACTGTTATTACTGCTTCTAGGGCATATCTCCTACAAATTTTACCACCATGATGCTGCTGTCCCAGAAAAATAATGCGGAGCATATAATACTTTTTCCTGGTCCGTACACTGGGCTATGACCAATTTCCTTTCAATATCTCGCAGCCAGTCGTCTGCCTCCAAAGCTTTATCTGTGTGAGAGAAGACAGTTGGATTGGTCCTCTTAAGTTCGGATAATTTTGATCTGTGTTGATGCTGTCCTTGGTGATTCCCCATATTAATTAAATGCTGCATCATTTCCTGGTGCTGCTGCTGACTTTGTTCATAAAGATGGCACACTTGTGAGAATGCTTAGTCATTGCTTTGCTGACTTGTCTGTCCTGGTGTGAAATTATTTCCCATCTGTGCAAAGTTGTCCTCTGGTGGACTAGGCATAGAACGAGTCTAGGGACGATGCATTTTCTTTCTGGGGCAATTGTGTAACACCGATGAGAAAAGAAATTTCAAAGGAACAAAATAAATTTTTAAGAGACTGAAAATAAATCCCCCCAAAACATAGGTACATAAGAGTAGCGAGTTATATTATACATGCATGATTAATTATACATGGGAGATTTAATTATACATGCATGATTTAATTATACAATATGCTCGCCGCAGCCATGATGCTACATGACCACTTATTTAGACTAGTACACTACTCCGTCCTCTTAGCGTGCTGCGGTCCAAGTATACTACTCGCCATCTTACAAAGAAGAAAAGAAACAGAAAATAAATATTTTACTGCTACACTCCCATAAAAAGGCGACTGCGGTGCTGATGCCTGGTCTGCTATCATGGAGTGTCTGGAACATCGTAGGCCCTGCTGAGGGTAAGTCCTAGATGGGGTGCTGAAGACTCGACCTCCTCCTCCTCCTCGGGTATGGTCTCCAGTCGGGCAGCTATCGATGCCATGTCTGCTCGTGGTTGCACGGTGCTCGTAGGTGGTGAAGCTCTAACCGGAATGGGTGCAGCCTAGCGACTAGACTCATCGCTTGGAGGTGAGCGTCAGATAGCAGAATGAGTAGGAGGATTGTATGGTGGAGTCGAAATGTGAGGAGCGCGTGGTGATGGAGAACTAAACTCACTCCTGCGAGGAACCCTCGCAAGATCCAAGTCCATCCGTGCAGCAAGATAGTCGTCCACCAGTGAGGTGAAGACTAACTCTAGACCCTTGATGTACTGAACTAGAGGCTCAATCGCCCTGTCCCTTTCTCCCGCGGTGCAAGAGAAAGCATAGTGACTGGTGTATGGAACATGGCATGGAAGATAGTGATAGGGACATGACTGCATGACTGGAAGGATGTCCCTAAGAGGAGCGATGGCCTCACGGGCAGCCATCTGGATAGCATGCCTCTCAGTGGGCAAGACTCTCCCCACAAAACGAATTTGCGGTGAGGAGCGGTATTTCCACCCCGAATATATACCAAGGCCTGGTACATAGTCAGGGTGTCCGAGATCCTGTCAGGAAAGATGGTGTACTCCGGGCGACTCAGAGATCCCATCGCGATCCAGACAATGTGGACGAGAAGATGGGAAAATCCCGCAGGCTCGTTGGCGAAAATCTGGGACGGATAGCTGCCGCCAGACATCTACAACAGTAGACAAAAAATCCAAATAGTCATTTCATAAGTATATGACAACCAAGGAAAATTTGTTACAATGCATGAAATGCATGCGAAAAATGTTAGGACTGACCCTATTACTAGCGATCGCACCTAGGGCTTCCTACAGTCAGCCTGGCTCTGGTACCAAGGTTTGTCGGGCCCCTTTCTAGAATAAATCCAAGAATAGCCCCAAGTCACACCAGCCCCAAGATTAGAACAACTGGTGGACTTACTTGATATAGATAACCAGTACATACATAATATTACACAGGGTTGAGTCAGAGTGCTCAACATTTATTACAGACGTGTCAATATATGACGGTGGCGGAATATGACAGTGGTGTGGTGATATTACAACACTGATACAATAAAGTAAAGTCAAGCGTCAGTGTGAGGCTTGACTATTTTATTGGTGTGGCAGAAGAACTACATAAGGTACATGTGGTAGACTCCAAGATCACAAGTTGACTGACTGGGAACACCTCTAAGCATCGGGCTCGCTAGCGCACTCTTCCTCCACAAGCTCGTCTTCCTCCAGGTTTGGCCAAATTAACAAGCTAGGGACAAGCTTGTGAGTACGTTGGAATGTACTCGCAAACATTATGAATAAAAGATATATTGAATGCATATGCTCATGTTGGACTATATTAAATGCATGTGCTGACCGGAATTAAATTATGGCACGATAAATGTTATTATGGTGTGGGAGAATGAATATATAACTTTAGTGACAAACCAAGAAAGTTAAATGGAACGTCGGGCGCTGGACCACCCGAGAAATTCCAAGAAGAATGCCAAACGGGTGTCTGAAAGCGACGCCTCGAGAGGTCTTGAAAAGAAATGCCAAACGGGTGTCTGAAAGCGACGCCTCGAGAGGTCTTGGAAAGAAATGCCAAACGGGTGTCTGAATGCGATGCCTCGAGAGGTCTTGAAAAGAAATGAGTTTCCCAGGTAGTCTAGCCATCCCAAGAGACACTCAGAAAATAAAGGTAAAAATGAATATCTTAGGTAGTCTAGCCATCCCAAGAGATATTCAGAAAAGAAAATAAAAATGAGTATCTCAGGTTGTCTAGCCATCCCAAGAGACACTCAGAAAATAAAGGTAAAAATGAATATCTCAGGTAGTCTAGCCATCCCAAGAGATATTCAGAAAATAAAATAAAAATGAGTCTCCCAGGTAGTCTAGCCATCCCAAGAGACACTCAGAAAATAAAGGTAAAAATGAATATCTCAGGTAGTCTAGCCATCCCAAGAGATATTCAGAAAATAAAATAAAAATGAGTATCTCAGGTAGTCTAGCCATCCCAAGAGATACTCAGAAAATAAAATAAAACTGGGTATCCAGGTGGACTAGCCATCCCAAGTAATACTTAGGGTTCGCACATAGGAGAAAAAGTTAGTCCACAATAATATTCTTATTAACAATAATATTCTTGATAATATCAGTAGTGGCAATAATTATCCTGCAAAATAAATCATGCTCAATTTTAATTATTTCCTCCGAAGACCTACACTGGGACCGACACTTGAGCCTTCACAGCTAACGTCCTTGACCATGGACACGGCTATTCGAATAGATATAACTCTGCAGAGGGTGTACTCTTTACCCACAAGTAAAGGATTCCTTTAGTCAGCACCAAGACGCTAACTAATTCCAATCACGGTGTTTGGGTTGAAAACTCACCTAACCAGCACACACCAGATTAACTTTTCGGATGCCAGGAATCACCCAAAGCATCCTTCAAGAAAAAGTCTAAGTCGGGGAGACCATAGTCTCGAATAGCATGGGATCACTATTAATATGCATGGATTAGAAGGGGTGCCCCTCTCTCGGCCCATCCGGATACACCCACGCCCCCTGACCCGATGACTGGCATTAGTCCATGGCTGTTGAACCCTCATCATGGCCTCTCTATGTGGTGTGCACACGGAAAGGGGTTAACAACCTACTAAACCGCACTCCCCTCGTGGGAAGACTAGTGGCAGCACGGTATTTAGCTAGGCTTGATGGAACAAGACTCGATCTAGGTCGACTCAGGAGGTGACGTTATTATGGCTGGCATACTCCATATGCCACAGTGACACCATCTTGTCGTGATGCGACCCGTGCCCACCGGCACGTCACAGGCAGGAGATACACTCCTGGATTCTCACCATTTCCACATGTTAGAAAGATTCTTGGTGCATGCAAATAATGCTCAAAATGACATCACCATGTATGCTCTCACTATTACTACATATACGGTGAAATTTCAAACTGATGCAATCATGCATGCAATCACCATATCCCAAGTTCAAAAATCCTTGCCTTGATCAAAGTAGTCAGATGGTGATCCCTCAAAATTCCCGGCAAAGCCACCCTCTTCATTTTCTAGAAAATAAGAATTCAAATTCAAATTAATTTTTTTGCAACAGTACAAAAGGTTGTCTCAAAATATTTTCAAATAAATACCAACAAAACTAGAGTGAAAAAGAAGAATTTCAGAAAAAGAATCAACTCAAAATGATTTGTGGTTTAAAAGTTATTATGTTTTTAAAACCATGTACTTTTCTGCAAAAATCCAATTTGCCAGCGGGTCCCTGATACGTCCATTTTTCATCATGTTTTATTGCTGTTATTTATAAAGTATTTGATCAATATAGCACTTCATGGAGTATTTCTAATGCCTTTTCTCTCTTAATATGCAAGGTTTACACAAAGTGGGAGAATACCGGCAGCTGGATTTCAGGGCCTGAAAAAGCTACAACAGAGATACCTATTCTGCACATCTCCAAATGGGCTGAAATTTCACGGAGAATTATTTTGGAATATATATAAAATACTGGGCCAAAGATCCACGGGAGGAGGTGTGCCTGGTGCTGTGTGGAGGCGCTGGCCCACCTCTGGCCCCCTCCTTCTGGTATATAAGTCATTTTACCCTAAAACTTTTATGGGGAGACTTTCGAGATGAGGCATCACCGCCACGAGGCAGAACTAAAGCAGGAGCAATTTGGCTCTCCGGTGGGCAGATTCTGCCGGGGACACTTCCCTCCGGGAGGGGGAAATCGAAGACTTCATCATCACCAACAACCCTCTCATCGTGGGAGGACAAATCTTCATCATTATCATCAACAGCACCATCTCATCTCAAACCCTAGTTCATCTCTTGTATCCAATCTTTGTGTCAAAACTATAGATTGCTACTTGTGATTTGCCTGTAGTGTTGATTACTTATCGTAGTTGATGCTAGTTGGTTTGAACCGTGAGATGTTAAATGTTCAGATCCCTTTTGTCATTCATTACTTCTCTGATCATGAACATGATGATGATGTGTCAGTAGTTACTTTTGTTCTTGAGGACATGGGAGAAGTCTTGTCATAAGTAATCATGTGAATTTGGTATTCGTTCGATATTTTGATGATATGTATGTTGTGATTCTCTTAGTGGTGTCATGTGAACGTCGACTACATGACACTTCACCATTCATGGGCCTAAGGGAACTCATTGTGGAGTAGTAATTAGATGGTGGATTGCTAGAGTGACAGAAGCTTAAACCCCAGTTTACGCGCTATTCCGTAAGGGGCTGTTTTGGATCCAAACGTTTATTGCTTTGGTTAGACTTTGTCTTAATTCTCTTTTCGTATTTGCGGATGCTTGCGAGAGGGGGTAATCATAAGTGGGAGGCTTGTTCAAGTAAGAACAGTACCCAAGCACCGGTCCACCCACATATCAAATCATCAAAGTAGCGAGCGCGAATCAAATGAACATGGTGAAAGTCACTAGATGAAATTCCCGTGTGTTCTCAAGAACATTTGCACCACTATAAGTACTTGTTCCGGCCTGTCCTTTGCACTAAAAAGGATTGGGCTATCTTGCAGCACCTTATTTACATTTGTCACTAGTTACTCGTTACAAATTACCTTGGTATCAAACTATCTGTTACCGCTTGTTTCAGTGCATGCAGAAACTACCTTGCTGAAAACCACTTGTCATTTCCTTCTACTCCTCGTTGGGTTCGACACTCTTACTTATCGAAAGGACTAAGATTGACCCCCTATACTTGTGGGTCATCAAGACTCTTTTCTGGCGCCATGGCCGGGGAGTGAAGCGCCTTTGGTGAGTGGAAATTGGTAAGGAAACATTTTTGTTGCGTTTTGAAATTTACTGCTACTTGTCACTTTGGAAAGTAATCCATTGAGAAGTTTGTTTGGGGTATCTTTGCCTCAACCGGAAACCACTATAGTTGCTTCTCCACCGCCTATTGACGCTACTGAAAATATTGCTTATGAAATTCCTTTTGGTCTTGTTGAGAAACTGTTGGCTAATCCTTATGCAGGAGATGGTACCAAACATCCTGATATGCACTTGATCTATGTGGATGAAATTTGTGGATTGTTTAAGCTTGTAGGTTTATCTGGAGACAGGGCTAAGAGAAAAGTATTCCCTTTATCTTTGGAGGGAAAGGCATCGACATGGTATAGGCTATGTGATGATACTAACATATGGGATTGGAATCGTTTGAAACTGGAGTTCCACCAGAAATTTTATCCTATGCATTTGGTTCATCGTGATCGAAATTATATCTATAACTTTTGGCCTCGTGAAGGAGAAAGTATTGCTCAAGCTTGGGGGAGGCTCAAGTATATGCTACATACATGCCCCAATCATGATCTCTCAAGAGAAATAATTCTGGAAAACTTTTATGCTCGGCTTTCTCATAATGATCAGAATATGCTTGATTCTTCTTCGATGGGTTCTTTTTCGAAGAAGACTATTGAATTCAAATGGAATCTTCTTGAGAAAATTAAGCGCAATTATGATGATTGGGAGACTGACAAAGGTAGTGAGTTAGGTATAAATCTTGAATTTGATTGTGTTAAGTCTTTTATGGAAACATATGCTTTTCACAAGTTTAGCACTAAGTATGGACTTGACTCTGAGATAGTAGCTTCTTTTTGTGAATCATTTGCTGCACATGTTGATCTCCTTAAGGAGAAGTGGTTCAAATACCACCCTCCTATAGATATTTAGGACAAAACCTCCTGAGGTTAAGGAGGAGAAAACTATTGTCTACAATGTCGACCCAGTTGTTCCTACTACTTATTTTGAGAAACCTCCTTTTCCTGTTAGAGTTAAAGAGCATTCTAAAGTTTCTTCTGTTGTTAGAAAAAGTCATGTTAGAACTTCTGCACCTTCTAAGCAAATTAAGGTTGAACCTAGCATTGCTTTAGTTAAAGATCTTTTAGTTGATAAATTGGATGAGCATGTTATTTCTTTCTGTGATAATGCATCTAGAATTGCTAGTCCTGATTCTAAGAATAAAAATAGACCCGTAGTTGGCATGCCTGTTATTTCTGTTAAAATCGGAGATCATTGCTATCATGGTTTATGTGATGTGGGTGCTAGCATTAGCGCTATTCCTTTTACTTTATATCAAGAAGTTATGAATGATATTGCACCTGCTGAGATTGAAGATAGTGATGTCACTACTAAGCTTGCCGACAGAAATACTATTTCACCACTTGGTATTGTTAGAGATGTTGAAGTCTTGTGTGGTAAGATCAAATACCCTACTGATTTTCTCGTTCTTAGTTCTCCACAAGATAGCTTTTGTCCAATCATATTTGGTATACCTTTCTTGAATAATGTTAATGCTCAAATTGATTGTGTCAAAGAGATTGTTAGTGTCAACTTTGGTGGTGTGTCCCATGAATTTAATTTCTCTAAGTTTCGTAGACAACCACATGTTATAGAGTTGCCTAGCAAGGATGAAATTGTTAGTCTTGCTGCTATTGCTGTGCCTCCTACTGATCCTTTAGAACAATATTTGCTTGAGCATGAGAATGATTTGCATATGAATGAAAGGAATGAAATAGATCGGGTCTTCTTTAAGCAGCCACCTATCCTTAAGCATAATTTGCCTATTGAAACTCTTGGAGGTCCTCCTCCACCTAAGAGTGATCCTGTTTTTGAATTGAAGCAATTGCCTGATACTCTGAAATATTCTTATCTTGATGAAAAACAAATATATCCTATTATTATCAGTGCTAACCTTTCAGCGCAAGATGAAAAGAGATTATTAAAAGTTCTAAAGAAGCATCGTGCTGCTATTGGATATACTCTGGATGATCTTAAGGGCATTAGTCCCACTCTATGTCAGCACAAGATTAATATGGAGCTAGATGCTAAGCCTTGATACGTCTCCATCCTATCTACTTTTCCAAACTCTTTTGCCCTTGTTTTGGACTCTAATTTGCATGATTTGAATGGAACTAACCCAGACTGACGCTGTTTTCAGCAGAATTGCCATGGTGTTATTTTTGTGCAGAAATAAAAGTTCCTGGAATGACCTAAAACTTCACGGAGAATTTTTTTGAAATAAATAAAAAATATTGGCAAAAGAATCAACAGAGGGGGACCCACCACCTGTCCACAAGGGTGGGGGCGCGCCCTACCCCCTGGGCGCGCCCCCCTAGCTTGTGGGTCCCACGAAGCTCCACCGACCTCAACTCCAACTCCATATATTCACGTTCGGGGAGAAAAAAACCAGAGAGAAGGATTCATCGCGTTTTACGATACGGAGCCGCCGCCACCTCCTGTTCTTCCTCGGGAGGGCAGATCTGGAGACCGTTTTGGGCTCCGGAGAGGGGAAATCGTCGCCGTCGTCATCATCAACCATCCTCCATCACCAATTTCATGATGCTCACCGCCGTGCATGAGTAATCCCATCGTAGGCTTGCTAGACGGTGATGGGTTGGATGAGATTTACCATGTAATCGAGTTAGTTTTGTTAGGGTTTGATCCCTAGTATCCACTATGTTCTAAGATTGATGTTGCTATGACTTTGCTATGCTTAATGCTTGTCACTAGGGCCTGAGTGCCATGATTTCAGATCTGAACCTATGATGTTTTCATGAATATATTTGTGTTCTTGATCTTATCTTGCAAGTTATAGTCACCTACTACGTGTTATGATCCGGCAACCCTTGAGTGACAATAGTCGGGACACTTCCCGGTGATGACCGTAGTTTGAGGAGTTCATGTATTCACTAAGTGCTAATGCTTTGGTCCGGTTCTCTATTAAAAGGAGGCCTTAATATCCCTTAGTTTCCGATAGGACCCCGCTGCCACGGGAGGGTAGGACAAAAGATGTCATGCAAGTTCTTTTCCATAAGCACGTATGACTATATTCGGAATACATGCCTACATTATATTGATGAATTGGAGCTAGTTCTGTGTCACCCTAGGTTATAACTGTTGCATGATGAATGCCATCCGACATAATTATCCATCATTGATCCATTGCCTACGAGCTTTTCACATATTGATCTTTGCTCCGTTACTTTGTCGTTGCCACTGTTACAATTGCTATACAACTGCTACTGTTATTTTTGCCACTGTTACCGTTACTTCCATACTACTTTGCTACTAAATACTTTGCTGCAGATATTAAGTCTTTCAGGTGTGGTTGAATTAACAACTCAGCTGCTAATACTTGAGAATATTCTTTGGCTCCTCTTGTGTCGAATCAATAAATTTGGGTTGAATACTCTACCCTCAAAAACTGTTGTGATCCCCTATACTTGTGGGTTATCAAGCCTGTTGTCGACCATCAACATCGATTGAATCCAAAAATGAAAGAGGTGGTAAGAACTAAAATATTAAAGCTTCTGGAAGCAGGTATTATCTATCCTATAGCTGATAGTAGGTGGGTGAGTCCAGTTCATTATGTTCCTAAAAAGGGTGGTATTACTGTTGTTCCTAATGATAAAGATGAGCTTATCCCTCTGAGGATAGTAACTGGTTATAGGATGGTGATAGATTTTAGAAAATTGAATAAAGCTACCAGGAAAGATCATTCTCCTTTACCTTTTATTGATCAAATGTTAGAAAGGTTGTCTAAACACACACACTTTTGTTTCCTAGATGGTTATTCTGGTTTTTCTCAAATACCTGTTGCACAATCTGATCAAGAGAAAACCACTTTTATCTGTCCTTTTGGAACCTTTGCTTATAGACGTATGCCTTTTAGTTTATGTAATGCACCTGCTACTTTTCAAAGATGCATGTCCGCTATCTTCTCTGACTTTTGTGAAAAGATTGTTGAGGTTTTCATGGATGACTTCTCCATTTATGGAACTTCGTTTGATGATTGCTTAAGCAACTGTTATCGAGTTTTGCAGAGATGTCAAGAAACAAATCTCATCTTGAACTGGGAAAAGTGCCACTTTATGGTTAATAAAGGTATTGTCTTGGGCCATAAAATTTCTGAAAGAGGTATTGAGGTCGATAAAGCTACGGTTGATGCTGTTGAGAAGATGCCATGTCCTAAGGATATCAAAGGTATAAGAAGTTTCCTTGGTCATGCTGGTTTCTATAGGAGATTTATTAAAGACTTCTCTAAAATTTCTAGGCCTCTTACTAATATTTTGCAAAAAGATGTTCCTTTTGTTTTTGATGATGATTGTGTAGAAGCCTTTGAAACTCTTAAGTCAGCTTTAATTTCTGCACCTATTGTTCAGCCACCTGATTGGGATTTACCTTTTGAAATCATGTGCGATGCTAGTGATTATGCTGTTGGTGCTGTTTTAGGGCAAAGAGTTGATAAGAAACTGAATGTTATTCAATATGCTAGTAAAACTTTGGACACTGCCCAAAGGAACTATGCTACCACTGAAAAAGAGTTTCTAGCAGTTGTGTTTGCTTGTGATAAGTTTAGATCTTACATTGTTGATTCCAAAGTTACTATTCATACTAATCATGCTGCTATTAAATATCTCATGGAAAAGAAAGATGCTAAGCCTAGGCTTATTAGGTGGGTTCTTTTGTTACAAGAGTTTGATCTTCATATTGTTGATAGAAAAGGGGCTGAGAACCCCATGGCTGATAACTTGTCTAGATTGGAAAATTTGCTTGATGACCCACAACCTATTAATGATAGTTTTCCTAATGGGCAACTAGCTACTATTAATGTTTCTTATAGTACTCCTTGGTATGCAGATTATGCTAATTATATTGTTGCTAAGTTTATACCTCCTAATTTTACTTACCAGCAAAAGAAAAAGTTCTTTTATGATTTGAGACACTATTTCTGGGATGACCCACATCTTTATAAAGAAGGTGCGGATGGTATTGTTAGATGTTGTGTGCCTGAGCATGAACATGAACAAATTCTTCGGAAGTGTCACTCCGAAGCTTATGGAGGACACCATGCAGGAGATAGAACCGCACCTAAGGTATTGCAATTCAGTTTTTATTGGCGTACTCTCTTCAAGGACGCTCGTAAGTTTGTCTTATCTTGTGATGAGTGTCAAAGCATTGGTAATATCAGTAGATGTCAGGAAATGCCTATGAATTATTCTCTTGTTATTGAACCATTTGATGTTTGGGGTTTTGATTACATGGGACCTTTTCCAAAGTCCAATGGGTATACTCATATTCTTGTTGCTGTGGATTATGTTACTAAGTGGGTAGAAGCTATCCTTACTAGTAGTGCTGATGATAACACCTCTATTAAAATGCTTAAGGAAGTTATTTTCCCAAGGTTTGGAGTCCCTAGATATATTATGACTGATGGTGGTTCACATTTTATTCATGGTGCTTTTCGTAAGATGCTTGCTCAGTATGATGTTAATCATAGAATTGCATCTCCCTATCATCCTCAGTCTAGTGGTCAAGTTGAGTCCTATCATCCTCAGTCTAGTGGTCAAGTTGAGTTAAGCAATAGGGAGATAAAGTTTATTTTACAAAAGACTATCAGTAGATCTCAAAAAAACTGGTCTAAGAAATTAGATGATGCTTTGTGGGCTTATAGAACTACTTATAAGAATCCTATGGGTATGTCTCCTTGTAAAATGGTTTATGGAAAAGCATGTCACTTACCTCTTGAATTGGAACATAAAGCCTTTTGGGCTATTAAAGAATTTAACTATGATTTCAAGCTTGCAGGTGAGAAGAGGTTATTTAACATTAGCTCACTTGATGAATGGAGAACCCAGGCTTATGATAATGCCAAGTTGTTTAAAGAAAAAGTCAAATGATGGCATGATAAGAGGATCCAAAAGAGAGAATTCAAGGTGGGTGAATATGTTTTATTATATAATTCTCGTCTTAGGTTCTTTGCAGGTAAACTTCTCTCCAAATGGGAAGGACCATATATTATCGAAGAGGTTTATCGTTCCGGAGCCATAAAGATCAATAATGCCGAGGGTACTAACCCGAAGGTGGTGAATGGACAAAGAATCAAGCACTACATTGCAGGTACACCCATTAATGTTGAGACTAATATTATTGACACTATTACACCGGAGGAACATATCAAGGAGTCCTTCCGGAACACTCCAGAATACTGAAAAAGGGATAGGTACGTGATACGGTAAGTAAACGGACTCCGAAAAATCTGAAAAAATATATTCTGTTAGTTTTGGAATATTTAGAAAAATACAAAAAATAAAAGGAAGCCGACAGGGTCCACCAGGTGCCCACACAACACCTGGGCGCACCCCCCTGGGGCGTGCCCTGATGCTGTGTGGGGCCCTGGTGCACCTTCTCGACTCCGTTTTCCTCTCGTTTTGCTTGTTATGCAAGATAAAAAATATATATACTCCACAGATTGATTTGACCATCGTATCACGACATATATTCTGTTCTTGTTTCTTGCTATTTTCTGACAGATCCAAAAATATGTCGTCGCAAGATTCCGATGATGAAAGCCATATTTCACATTATCTTGCCAACCCAAAACTCTATGGGAGTTTAGATCCCTATGGGTTGTTCTCAGATGAGGAACTAGAAAGCAAGGAGCAAGAAAACAAGAAAGCTCGGATGAAGGAGAGACCCCTCTACCTCAGCCGGGAGACATGCACGTGAAGTTCAAGAAATAGAGCCTCCCGAACACAAGGAGAAAACCCAAGGTCTTGTTTATCCCTTCTCGTTTTCTGCAGGAGAGCAAGCAAGAATTATGCCAAAGGATATTGAAGTTCGAGTAGGAAGTTGACGATCTGAGGGAACAAAATTTTATGCTCAAGAGGAAACTGAACAAGCTTAAAGGTCCTTCCCCACCTCCATCACCAAAGAAGGAAGCTTGATTCCACGGATATGGGCACTCCCCTTGGCTTGTGCCAAGCTTGGGGGAGGTGCCCCGGTATCGTATCACCACCACTTTTATTATCATTTGCTATTTTCAGTTCGGTCATTAGTATTTTCGTGATCTCTATCTTTTACATTTATGCAAAGAGTCAAAGTTTTCTCTTTATTCCTTTTTATTTTATCCTTTGGCAAGCATCTTGTGGTGGGGAAAGATCTAGGCACATATATCCAGTTGAATGTGGGTGGGCATGAGTTATTATTGTTGACATCACCCTTGAGGTGAATAAGTTGGAATCTCTATCTTCCTCTGTGTCCAGCTGAAACTTGATGCTCCATATGTATGGTGTGAGTGTTAGCAATTAGATGAAAGACTAAATGATAGTTGAGTATGTGGACTTGCCAAAAGGCTCCTACATTTGACCCTTCCTGAATGTACAGTGAATTGCAATTGCGTTATTGACTAAGAACATAGTTTGTTAGTTTTCAAGAAAGTTTATGCTTCATACTTCAGCATCGTGGTGAATTGTTACTTGCTCATATGAAGTTTATGATAATTCTTGCTGCTGTTATGTTATTATTCATGATGCTTTCATGTCCATATTTTATTTTGATCGACACCTCTCTCTCTAAGCATGTGGGCATGTTTTTTGATTTCAGTTTTTCGCTTGAGGACAAGCGAGGTCTAAGCTTGGGGGAGTTGATACGTCCATTTTGCATCATGTTTTATTGCTGTTATTTATAAAGTATTTGATCAATATAGCACTTCATGGAGTATTTCTAATGCCTTCTCTCTCTTAATATGCAATGTTTACACAAAGAGGGAGAATACCGGTAGCTGGATTTCAGGGCCTGAAAAAGCTACTGCAGAGATACCTATTCTACACATCCCCAAATGGGCTGAAATTTCACGGAGAATTATTTTGGAATATATAAAAAATACTGGGCCAAAGATCCCCGGGAGGAGGTGTGCCTGGTGCTGTGTGGAGGCCCTGGCCCACCTCTGGCCCCCTCCTTCTGGTATATAAGTCATTTTACCCTAAAACTTTTATGGGGAGACTTTTGGGATGAGGCATCGCTGCCACGAGGCGGAACTAGAGCAGGAGCAATTTGTCTCTCCGGCGGGCAGATTCTGTCAGGGACACTTCCCTCCGGGAGGGGGAAATCGAAGCCTTCATCATCACCAACAACCCTCTCATCGTGGGAGGACCAATCTTCATCATCATCATCAATAGCATCATCTCATCTCAAACCCTAGTTCATCTCTTGTATCCAATCTTTGTGTCAAAACGGGGGGGGGGGGGGGGGGGTGATTTGCCTGTAGTGTTGATTACTTATCGTAGTTGATGCTAGTTGGTTTGAATCATGAGATATTAAATGTTCAGATCCCTTTTGTCATTCATTACTTCTCTGATCATGAAAATGATGATGATGTGTGAGTAGTTACTTTTGTTCTTGAGGACATGGGAGAAGTCTTGTCATAAGTAATCATGTGAATTTGGTATTCGTTCGATATTTTGATGATATGTATGTTGTGATTCTTTTAGTGGTGTCATGTGAACGTCGACTACATGACACTTCACCATTCATGGGCCTAAGGGAACTCATTGTGGAGTAGTAATTAGATGGTGGGTTGCTAGAGTGACAGAAGCTTAAACCCTAGTTTATGCGCTATTCCGTAAGGGGCTATTTTGGATCCAAACATTTATTGCTATGGTTAGACTTTGTCTTAATTCTCTTTTCGTAGTTGCGGATGCTTGCGAGAGGGGGTAATCATAAGTGGGAGGCTTGTTCAAGTAAGAATAGCACCCAAGCACCGGTCCACCCACATATCAAATCATCAAATTAGCGAACGCGAATCAAATGAACATGGCGAAAGTGACTAGATGAAATTCCCGTGTGTCCTCAAGAACGTTTGCACCACTATAAGTACTTGTTCCGGCTTGTCCTTTGCACTAAAAAGTATTGGGCTATCTTGCTGCACCTTATTTACATTTGTCACTTGTCACTCGTTACAAATTACCTTGCTATCAAACTATCTGTTACCGCTTGTTTCAGTGCTTGCAGAAACTACCTTGCTGAAAACCACTTGTCATTTCCTTCTGCTCCTCATTGGGTTCGACACTCTTACTTATCGAAAGGACTATGATTGACCCCCTATACTTGTGGGTCATCAGTCCCTGTGCGGTTAAACAGAAAATGCTTCGGGAAAAATACGCTTCCCAGTGCAGAAAGGGTAAACGGACAGAATACATTTTTTGTTTAAACAGAAAAAAGCATAAAACGATGACGGGTGGGCCCCACCCATCAGGTTTGAATTCAACCGCGCTTCACGCGAGTGTACGGAAGAGAGGCGGTGATCACTGGTGACGATTGCCGGCGTTCCAGGAGGCGGCGATGGTACGGTTGTGGGGGGGGGGGGGGGGGGGGGGGGGGGGGGGGGGGGGGGGGGGGGGGGGGGGGGGGGGGGGGGGGGGGGGGGGGGGGGGGGGGGGGGGGGGGGGGGGGGGGGGGGGGGGGGGGGGGGGGGGGGGGGGGGGGGGGGGGGGGGGGGGGGGGGGGGGGGGGGGGGGGGGGGGGGGGGGGGGGGGGGGGGGGGGGGGGGGGGGGGGGGGGGGGGGGGGGGGGGGGGGGGGGGGGGGGGGGGGGGGGGGGGGGGGGGGGGGGGGGGGGGGGGGGGGGGGGGGGGGGGGGGGGGGGGGGGGGGGGGGGGGGGGGGGGGGGGGGGGGGGGGGGGGGGGGGGGGGGGGGGGGGGGGGGGGGGGGGGGGGGGGGGGGGGGGGGGGGGGGGGGGGGGGGGGGGGGGGGGGGGGGGGGGGGGGGGGGGGGGGGGGGGGGGGGGGGGGGGGGGGGGGGGGGGGGGGGGGGGGGGGGGGGGGGGGGGGGGGGGGGAAGCACATCAACCGTGAGTACTCATCCAAAGTACTAAGCAAGACTTACATCAGATCTATTCTAAGTATGCAACATTATCAAGGAAGGCTGTATCAGTGGACAAGACTGCAGAAATGCCAGAATAGAGAGAAGGCCTAGTCCTAACAAAGACTATCATCTTCAGCGGTCTTGCAGCATTAGAAGAGTGCAGATTAGTACAATATAAGGTAATAGTAGTAATCATCAATCTCGCCCAGAGATCCTTCCTCGACTCTTTGCGAGAAAGCAATCCAGGAGCCATCATATTCATTTCTCATCTCAAGTATCCAGTTCTAGTTGTATCGATCGGGATACAACTCCGAGCGTCCGTTACCGAGGATCCGGCTATTCGAATAGATATATTCTTCCCTGCAGGGGTGCACCAACTTACCCACCACGCTCGATTAACTCTGGCCGGACACACTTTTCTGGGTCCTGCCCGGCCTCGGTTAAAATGACACGCCGCAGCCCTACCTAAGCTCAACAGAGAGGTCAGCACGCCGGACTAACCTATGCGCCAAGGGGGCTGGGCAACTCGCCCTGAGCGCTCCTGCATGTTACGTTCATGGCCGTGAGCAGACCTAGCCTCCTTAAACAAGGACGGGCGTTCCCAGTCCAACCCGGCGCATGTCGCATAGTCGCTGACGTCTAGAAAGCTTCGGCTAATGCCACGACACAGAGTACACATATTTATTCCCGCGTGATGGTTAGTGCGAAAAGGCCAAAGGCCTACTCGGATCAAATATCCAAATCGTTAGTGTATTGGGAGCGCGCGGTAACGAGGAGAGACTCACGATCGATGTGACCCAGTCGCCCAGTCTCGAGGACTTGTGACAAGGGCTAAGAATGCCCGGCCGTGCCTCGTAATTATCTCGCGGGTACCCTCCAGGTCAACCCGACTCCACATCACTCGCATCTTATGCTCGCGTGGGTACCCCTCAGGGCCGACCCGCCTTTATCATGGTACAGTGTCAACAGTAAAGTAAAGGTAACCGTGTGTCTACCACATCAACAAGGAATCCGAGGCATCACCCTCATTGGATTCCCGCTCGACAATCCCGTTAGGTGAAACCGGAGGAATCACCCTCGTTGGCATTCACACTTGCGGGGTGCACGACAGAAGCTTTGTCGGAGGTGGGGTAGAGGAGTCACCCTCGGTAACCCACAACTGACTAGCTGTTCTACAGAGGCAACATCAGGAGTGAGCTAAGAGGTATCACAGTCGGCACTCGATATTAACTCTACAGAGTCGAGCAAGTTAGGGGTGTGAGGTGATGTGTTGAACCCAGATGCTAAAGCGGGGCAACTACAGCAAGGAAGAGGGGTCACTGATGGTTTTCCATACATCCTATACTAAGCAGTTTGGATAACAGGCATGTATCAATAGCAGTTACAAAAACAGGCTATGCATCAGAAATAGGATATGCAATAGCAGCAGCAATTTCTAATGCAAGCAGGAGAGAGAAAGAATATGTGATATAGGCATGTGTCAAGAGGGGGGTTGCTTGCCTGGAAGCTCTTTGGCAAAGGAGGGGTCATCAGTGGTGTCGTCGGTCTCCTGAGCTACGTCGGTCTCGGGGGCTATCGGAATAGAAGAGGGGGAAGAAACAATAAATAAAGGCAGGCAAATGCAACACAGATGCATGACATGGTGGTGTGCGGTGTTGGTGGTGACCTAATGCAATGCTACATGTCGCAGACGAGGCGGGAAAAAATCTGGGATATTTTCCCGGTGTTTAGGCTGATTTCGGTACACTGAACCGGAGGGAAAGGTTCTATGTTCAGGTAGTTAGGAGTGATGGTCAAGCATTATTTACCACATATTCAGATTCGTCTCGTTTTTCCGATCATTTTTCATATAGAAAGTTTTTCGATCCGAGCTACGGTTTATTTTCTATGATTTTTCAAAGATTTTAACATTTTCTGAAATTATTTTAATTAGTAAATTCGGCAGAAAAGAAAATATGACATCAGCATGACATCACACTGATGTCAGCAGTCAGCTGACCAGTTGACCAGGTCAAACCTGACCAGTGGGTCCCACTGGTCAGTGTCACAGTAGTTAATCAGGATTTATTTAAACTAATTAGAGATTAATTAGGTGGTGGGGCCTACTGTCAGTGTCAGGCTAGTTAATTAATTAACACAATTAGGATTAATAGATTAATTAGCATTTTATTTTTGTTTAAAATCATTTAAATTAGTGGGGCCCTCATGTCAGTGACACGGGGCCGCCCAGTCAGCGGGTTGACCGGTTCAACTGGGCCCGCGGGGCCCAGCAGTCAGTGACACAGGGTAGGCCACGTTAGCGCCAGCTCAGCGCCGGCTGCCAGAGTTGCCCCGGCAAGCCCGAGCGCGGCGACGAACTCTGGCGAGCCTGAATTCGCGCTGTGGTGGTTCAAATGGCGCGCGGTTGGGCTCTCTGGAACGGCCACTCCACGCCGCGTCCGATGGTGGCCACGACAGGAGCTTGGGAGGCCGAAGAGGTCGTCGGCGACGACAGTGGGCGCTGGCGGCTCTCGGGTCCGAACGGGACCGCGGATGCGGGGCGAGTTCAAGCGCGCAAACTGGCTAGGCAAGGTCTAGGCATCGCGACGAGCGCGATGGTGGCATGCACGGGACCCAATGGTCGCCGTGGCTTCGCGGGTGACGAGCGCGGGCGACGGAGCGTTCGATCATCGGTGGCAGCGGCGGCTACGGGACGCGGGCGAGCAAATTGAGAAGGGGAGGAGGAGCGGGAGCTCACTGTGAGGTCGTAGGGAATGGCAGCGGCTCGGGGAGGGCTCGAGGTCGCCGGAATCGGTGGCGGTAGTGACGGACGGCGTCGGGGAAGAAGGGGTCGAGGGCGCCGGCGTGGTGCTTCCCCGGGCAAACGAACGGGCGGAGGCGACGAGGTCAAGCACGGGAAGGCTTTCGAGTCGGTCGAAACGGCGAGAGGAGGGCGGTGGCGACGGCTACGCTGGCGGCGTGTCCATGGCGGCGTCGGGCAAGGTGGGGAAAGGAGGGAGAGAGTGGGCGAGGGGGGTATCTGGGGCGCCTAGGGTTTCGAGGGCGTTAGCGTCGTCCTTATCTACGCCCGAACACCGGCGGATGCCCGACAGGTGGCCATCCATGGCGAGCGTGCGCGCGCGGGCGACACGGCGACGGAGGAGGGAGAAGATGCTGGTGGGCTGGGCCTGACCCTGTAGTATAAGGCCCAGTCAGCAGCGCCCCCTTTCTTTTCTTTCCTGTTCTTTTTCTTTTTCACTTTCAGTCACTGTTTTGGCTTTTGTTTTGCCACCAAATGACTTTTGAATAAGGTGAAGCTTACCACAATAATTACTTGGCAATATTCTGCACTGCCACAATAAGTTTGGGATTGATTTGGATTCATTTGAAATTTGCATTCCATTTAAAAGTGTCAAAAATGGTGCTGTTGGTGTTGCTTTGAATTTCTAGGGGCATTTTAGCAATCCAATTAATGTTGATTTATATTTTACAATTATCTATGAATTATTTGTTAATTAATGAACATTTTAGTTTCCAATTTGGAACAACTTTTATTTTCACTGCATATTTGAATTGGAATTTAAAATGAGATATGATTCAAGTGATGATCAAGCACTGTTAATCATGGTTACCCGGCATTATCAAGAGGGTGATAACTGTGCTTAATACAGGGGGGTGTTACAGGTGGGTGGTGGTGGTGGTCGCCGGCGAGCACCGGAGCGACGGTGAGGTCAACTCCGGCGGACGGCGGCGTCGGGTGAAGTTGGATCTCGCCGGGGAGAGCTCTGGACGTCGAATTGAGGTGCGGGATGGATGAGTGGGTGCATGAGAGTGCTACTGATGGATTTTCGAGGGTGGAGGTGGCCTAACGGCGTCGGGTGGCTCCAAGGATCCGAGGCGGATCGGCCGACCGGAGATGGAGAAGACAACCTCCTCGAGGTCGAGGGAGTGCGTGGGAGGTCGATTGAGAGTGTGTGGGTGGGGTGCGGGTACTAAACGGAGCTCGGGGAGCTCTTATATAGGCGAGCCGAGGTGACTAGTGGCGATGCGGATCACGCCGGTGTAAATCCGGCCGGCGAGGTGGTTAGAGGCGGGTGGCGAGGTCGGTGAGGGACCAGCGAGGTCAATGGAGCTCTCTAGAAGCGCCAGCGTGGACAGAGTCGACCTCTATCCACCTCCTCGTGGATGGGCTCCCGTACGGGTGTGGCAGACGACGAGCTGCTCCGGCGACTACCAGGCGGGGTCGGGGTGGCTGTGGACGGTGCGGTGAGCTACGGAGGCGAGCGACGTGTGGAGAGGTAGGTGGAGGGAGCGGTGGCGATAGTGATGGAGGCTGGTGGCCGAGTCGATCCGCTCAGCCATCGTGATCGAGGAAAGTGGCCGTTGCACCGGCCGGCCCCTGTGTTATTGGTGGCGAGCAACTGACCAGTGGGTCCCCGACGACTCATTTAAGATCAAAGGACTCGTGGATGAGGAGGAGACAAAGTGGAGTGCAGTGCACGGCGCCAAACTCCCCTGTTCTCTAAACTTTGTCATTTTCTGAATTTTTGACAGTAGTGAACAATGTGCACACCAAGTGTATGATTGAATGCTTGGTGGCCCTAGGCATTTTAGGAATTTTTGCGAATTTCTGTGGTGAGGTGTTGATGCATAAAAGAGAGGCTGGCAAAGTTTCAGAATTTTTGGAGAAATAAAAATTGGGTTTTCATCAAGTAGTTTGAATGTGGTCCAAATTTTATCTGAATGAAATTTCAAAATTTTGAACTGTGGAACCAAATGTTTTTGATGAAATGGGGTGTAGATACTGTCAAGTAGCTAGGATAATTTTTGGGGGTGCAGAAGAGTTGGGACAAATATAGCTCCTTTGTAAATCAAAGAAACAAGGAATTATTGAAATTCCAACTTTGGAATTTATTAAATATGAAAAAATATTTTTGTGGAGGGGAGATGCATTGGGTACTATCCTAGGGTGTGAGGATGACTTGGATGATAATTGAAAGTGACAGAGTAATTTTGGGAGAATTTTATAAGTGCTTGAAAAGAATGAAATGGGCTATTTCATTGAAATAATTTTATTTATTCGAAAACTTTTCTGAAAGAAAATATTTTTGATCTTTCAAAAATAATTACCCAAGTAGTAGCCCATCAAATCAGAACCATTTAGAATTTTTGAAACCCCAATTGAAAATACTAAAGTTATTTTCAAAACAGAAGAAAGAGAAGCAGAAAAATAGGGTAAAAATAATTCAAATTATTTTATTTTAAGAAAAGATTTTGAAATCCAAGGAAAATATTTTGGGGTGTTACACCATTTCCACAACCAATTGCCGTGCGCAAAGCTTTTCCCAACGCCTGCTGTAGCGCTCTTGCACATCTTTAAGGCCATCACCCATGGACTTTAGGAAGGCAAGATCGGCGGCGTTGTCATTGGCGGCACACACTTCTTCGGTGCTTTGGGACATGGGCACGACAATTTCATCGTCCATGTTCTCGAGGGCGGCGTCTCTGGTACCAGACGGGCCAGGGGCTTCGGATTCAGGTTTCTTGGTCGAAGAACATCAAGAAGTTCCTTGTCGGAGGAGTGTAGGATGAGGATGACTGGTCGCTAGCTGCCGGCACTGTGTTGTCGGCCGCTCCCATGTCCACATCCGTGCCAAAGCTCGGCACTCCTGGGGCAGAAGTGCCACTAGCGGCCTTGGCGGCCTCATCCGTGGTCACCTCGGGGGCCTCCTCTGCAGCTCTCTTGTTGGTTTTTGTGGCAGCAATCTTGGCGGCCTCCTCAGCAGTTTTATTGGCGGCAATCTTGTCGGCCTCTTCGGCAGCGCTCTTTGCGATCTCCTCCACGTCAACAAAGGTATCCATATCTTCTGGTGGAGGTGGATCTGTGAAGATTGAGGAGTCGAGAAGAAATACAAAATTCAAGTTCAAGAAGGCAAAAAGAGACTGGCAACGGAAGAGAAGTGCTCAAGGGAAAGTAGATTACCTATCTGTGTTTGTTGAGAGGGAATAGCTTCCTCTCCGGCAACGTTGGTTGCCGTCGCCTGGCTGCCGGCAACCCCACTTGCCGGCACGTCTTCAGTGCGGACCGGCTCGTCAGTCAAAATCCTTGCCGACGAGCTACTCTCCGAAATGGTGGATGTCAAGGGCATCACCAAGGGGTCAACATCTTGGCGCCCTTCTTCATGACGTTCTCCTTCCACTTCCTTGTCAGCGTCAGAGATGGGAGCATCCGTGGTGGTGCTTGCCAGCGGGTACTGGACGGTAGCCCCACGCTGGGGGCTGGTAATGACAACATCTAGGGATGCTGTGCCCCGCTCGGTGCTTGTCGCCGGCTCGCCTTCTTCGACAGTCCTCGGCCTCTTTCGAAGCTGGTGCACCAACAGCTCTCTGTCCCTACAAGATCAGATCAATGATATGTCAAATTGACATCAACAACAAATAATCAAGAAATACGATGAGTAGAGGAAGAAGCAAAAGCTTACTCTTCTTCTTCCTCCTCGGAAAGACACGAGAGGTCCCAGAACGCCTGATTTCCAGAGTCAGGGGCTGGGGCTAGAGGTGGAGAAGGTCTGGTACGCTTCCCTGCTATGGGGGCCAGGGGCTGAGAAGGCCCTACTTCTTCTGCAGTCGGTGGACTCCGTCACCAAGAAGACGTACGCTTTGGCTGCTGCTGAGAAGTTTGCCGACGAGAGGTTTGTTGCCGGGCAGCTTGCTGCTGGGGAACTTGGGCTGCTGCTTCTGAGCCGGCAAGCTCGCTGCTCGTCAGTTCATCATGTGTCTGCCTCTTCCTGGTTGACCTTCTCGCAGCAGTGGACCTCATCCTGGCAGGTGGGGCAGGGAGCTCTTCCACCTCTGCCTCCAATTCATCGTACCCTTCGGTGTGTTCCTCTTCACCACCATGCTGCTCAGCATGCTCTTCTTCGCCGTCCAGCTCATCGGCATGTTCTTCCTCCTCGGTGTCAGCAACCACAGCTTTGGAGCGTGCCGCCTTCCTCGCTTCCTTTGCCCTCGTGGCGATGAATTCTAGTTCATCATCTTTGGTGGGGTGGATCATGTCCTTCTCTTCTCTGTTTGGCATTTCCACCAAGTTTTTCAACCATGCATCCACCTCGGTTTTCTTGGGTACCTTTCAATGGCCCTCAACACCCTTGGCATTGCATGCCGGCATCATTGCCAAGATGGAATCCCTGGCGTTGTTATTGCATAGTGGGATCACCGTTTCTGTCAATTTGAACTGGTAGCCCATGTTAAAGAGCTGGCAAATGAGCCAGTAGTGCTCCATGACCATCAAGTTATTGTTGAGGCATGGATGTAGCCGCATCATGTCGGCTAGATTCTGGTACTCCCAAGCTCGTCGAACTCCTCTCTGCTACAGGGGGCCGATCCAGCGTCGGAGGAAATCTGATACAACCATCTCAATGGTCAGCCCAGCAGCTTTGAGACTAAGGATTCTATCCAAAGCGAGGCCGGGCTTGTCATCATTGGGACGCACATCACTCCAACAAGGATTTCTCTGGATCTTGTCGGACCTGGGGGCCCAGTAGTCTGGGAAGTTTTCCTGCTTAATCCAACATCAATCTACCCTCGAGTCAGGCCACTTTATGCGGAGCTTGCCATCAAGATAATGCTTCTTGAGCCCAGTCCTTGGAATCCAAGTAACACTGCCGGAAAGGGCATCGCCGCTCTCAATCCGGGGGATGAAGAAGTGGCGGAAGAGAGGCACATTGGGCACGACCCCCACAAAATTTTCACAGAGTTGTGCAAAAATAGACATGCAGGTAATGGCATTGGGGGGCAAAGTCTAGCAGCCTGAACCCGTATGACCTCATAATCTCGTCGAAGAAATCCGAAAATGGGGGATACAAGCCACAGTAGAAATAACCAGCAAAGAATCGATACTTATCATCGATGGCGGAAGAAGTTCCTGGGAGCACTTTACTGGCTTCGTGGTCTTTGGTCTTTCTCACCCAGACATATGCGTATCATGTGGTGAGATTGTAAGCTGTCAGCACCAGTGGGAAGATGACATTCTCCCTCCGCTGCTTGGCCGCGGCCGCTTTCCTTCTTTCCGTTTCTTGGTTGGCCTTTTTGGGGGCCATGGCGACTGCGGGGAGATGGATATGGTGGAAAGCACGAGCGGGGCAGCGCAACGGCAGAGAGCTCTGTTCTTGTGCGAGGAGCAAGGAGCTGGGCGCAATGAGATGGATTGCGAGCGAAGGAAGCGGTAGATTGAGCTCCGCGCCCGCAGATGCCTTTTTATGGGGAAGGCACGGGGGCTGGCTCTCTGTTGCTCGGCGTGATAGCGCTTTTTCAGGCGCACCTCCGGGAAGAGCCGTTTCGCTCCACCACTCCCATGTCCCGCATTTAATGTGCCATCGTGGGTGCACAGTAAAAGTGATCATTACGGCAGTTACCCTCTGCCATATGTGTTTGTGCCTTGTTTCGGGCCTAGCCCAACAACGCCTTGCACGTGTGTGTGGCCCAGGCCCAGGGCCTCCTGTCGGTGTATTGAACATGGGTGTTCATACCCTGATGATGCACAGACAGTTGTAGCCTTCCCGACGACAAGGGCTTGTCGGAGGACAGCCATCTGCAAAAATACCCAAGACTTGGTTAGTTAAAACCATGAAGAAGACCTCCAGGCAGGTCATTGAGAAGTACTAAAGTTAGACCTCAGACTTCAGATGCCGGCAAGCAGGTCTTGCCGGGACGCAAGCCTCGCCGGCAAGATATGCTCTATTCTCCGAGCAAGCATGAAGCTGACAAGCCCACAACTCCTCCTACTGCTCCGTTACACTCACTTGTCTGAGTCTCATCGACAGCTGGTGGGCGCGTTGGAGAGCACGTAAAACTTGTCAGGCTACGTGGTCATCCACCGCTCAAGGATTACCTTTATTGGTATTCACCCCAATGCGTGTCAAGGAAATTAGAGGTAGGAAGCTAAGCGGTGGTGACGGGACAAGCTGCTTTCCCGGTGGCCTAATAAGAGCAGGACACATAATGGCACATTTAATGCATTTGTCCTACACCGTCAGTGTTAGGTATGATAACACTGGAGCTACAGTCCACTATGTGGTTATCATTTTACCATCCTGTAATTACCACTTTGCCACTGTGGTGACCCCTTTCTATCTATAAAAGGAGGCCCATGGCAATCTTTACAAGGGTCGAACCCCTACCCACTCGCAGTAGCCTAGCTGCTCTGTCCAGCACCTTGTCGGCAAGAGCCACGCTCGTCTGTAACGCAGGGTTCCAAGCTCTAATCAATCCACCAAAAGCAGGAGTAGGTTTTACGCATACTGCATCCCAAACCTGGGTAAACCAATCGTGTGCTACATGGTTGTTGCTGCTCTTTGTGTGCTGCGTGCCCCCACCGAACATAAAGGGACCTCCTAGTCCCATAGATCGTCGTACGCCGACAACCACGGAAGCATGACTACCATGCCTCGTCGACCGACGAGAGCTCACTTGGGAGGAAGCTGGAGAACCTCCTCCTCCAATGGTTGTGGCCGGAGGTTGTTGAGGAGCAAGGACAGAGAAGAAAAGGGGGCTGGAGGATGGGCGGCAGGCCAGTGGTGCAGATCCTAGGCAGCTGCAGTGCGGGCACGCTTGCTCCGACCAGAGGAGGGCCTGAGGTGAGACGCGCGAGCGCCGTGGGCGTCAACCACCACGACCTACCCCTAGTCGTCATGCACAGGTACTCCCCATCACAGGATGTGGGAGAGAGCAGTAGTGAGGCTGCCGCTGGATTCCGGCCAGCTCGCTTGGGCGCGCAGCTCCACGGCCAGCCCCACGAGCACCACGACCACCGCTTCCGGGACCGTCACCTCCCCTCCCATGAGCACCACGGCATCCTTCCCTCCATTCCCAACAATGGCAGCGAGGTGCTCCACCACAAGTCTGCCAGAGCGCTCATAGTGTTGTATTGCAGTTCGGCAAGGAGTCAAGTTTTAATTCAGATATTTTTTGTTCAGATTTTGCTGCCTTTAAACGAGTGTGCATCCCAGATTTTGCTTTAAACTTGGTTATGTGTGTGCGGTGCAGCTTTCTGCTAGGGTAAGGCTGTCAACGAACCTCCAGAAGTAGTTCAGAAGCTTTCCTTTTTACATTTTCAGAATTTGAATGTACAGTTTTGGTGTAGTGCAGTTCTTTTTTTGGGTGCCTCCAGCTCGTGAAGATGTCCCTTTCCAGTGCAGGCGAGCGTGGCGTCTAGTGCGAGGGAGTGCTACGACCCTCACCCGTAGCTCTCTCCTCCACTCCTTGCTGTTCGCCGGCCGCGGGAGACAAGTGCACTGCAATATAGTTTGCTGTGCGGAGAAGAAAACTGAAGTGCATTGCGATATAATTTTTTCCGTTTTTTTAAATGCAGACATTGCCTTTTAGTTTTGCTTTTGGACTCACTTATGCAGATGGTTCGCTTGTTCCTACCACAGTGGTTCACTTGTTTGAAGTTTTTTTGTCGTGCGTAGTAAAAGGAGAACAACAAAAACAGTGAAGAAAAAAATAAATATGCAATTGATCTCGTCTTGTTTAATGGTTCACTTTTCCTTTTGGTATTTTTCAAAGGGATTAGAAAATAAGAGGTTCAAACGGCGTGCAACAGCAGTGCACATTTAAAAAAATTAAAGCCTAATGAGGTTGAGTACTGTGAGTGTGGCTTTGTTAAAATAATGAATGGATATGTATGTTTTGAAGCTCACTTTCTTCTCTCACGCAGTTTGCTATAAAACTCCTCTGTGGTTCACTGGGTAAACAGAACCAAAAAACATCTCAAAAGAAGCTCTCTTCTTATTAGATGTAGTTCACCCGCTCAGTCCCTGCAGTCCACTCGCTCGGTCTACGCGCGTAAAAAATAATACGTATGAAAAGGGACAACAAAAACTCATGCGGTTCACTTTGGGTAGTGTCGCGGTTCACTTTATTAGTGCCGCGGTTCACTTATTCCCAATGTGAAGTGCAGAAAAATGTTATGGAAACGTTAAAAAAATGCGGTTTATTTCTTGATAGTTTTACGGTTCACTTTTGATAGTGTTGCGATTCACTTGCCCTCGTCTTTGCGGTCCACTCTCGTTCGTAAAAAAGTTAGAAAAATGACAACAAGCACTCATGCGGTTCATTTTAGGTAGTGTCGCGGTTCACTTTCGGTAGTGTTGCGGTTCACTTACTCCCAAAAATGTTAAGTGCAGAAAATTGTTACGAAAACGAGAAAAAGATAATGCGGTTCACTTCTCGATAGTGTTGCGGTTCACTTACGCCCGAATTGAAGTGTAGTCCACTTCCTAGCCTGGGAAAATTTACGTCTGACAAAAAGAAATCATGTAGTTCGCTTGCCTATCTGATGCAGTGCGGTTTTTAGTCTGAAGTAGTGCGGCTTTCTGTGTGATGCAGTTCACTCGTCGATTTCGGTGTCGCAAAAAACAGAGTGTCCGCATTTCGGTAAAATCAAAACTGCTCTTAAACCGTAAGAAATTAGAAAGAGTGTTCTACGTGAAAACATTGCGACTTGTCGATATCTTTTGAACGGCGTATCATTTGCATCATTCCGACGAGCGGTTTCAAAAAAATCATGAAAAAATCACTCGTCGGGTGCTGCACTATATTCAAAATTCATTTAAAATTCGTTGGGTGTCCTACATATGAAAGTTGCGCCTATTCCATAGCTTTTCAACAGCATACCACACGCCTCGTTTTAATAAACGGTTAAAAAACTGCAGTGAAAATAGTACTAAAAAAACAATTCTTAAACCACAAATTTGAATAACACGTTTCAGTAATTTTAAAACTGCTCTTAAACCATAAGAAATTAGAAATGGTATTCTATATGAAAAAGTTGCGCCCCGACGATATCCTTCCAACGGCGTATCATTTGGATCATTCGGAATAGCGGTTTGAAAAAAACACGAAAATACGCTCTCCGCCACTCATCGAGAGCCGCACCATTTTTGAAACTGCTCTTAAACCGTGAGAAATCTCGGAAAGTGTTCAACATGGCGAAGTTGCACCTAATCCATAGCTTTCTAACGGTATATCACACACCTCGTTTCGACACATGATTTAAAAATTGGATCAAAAACAGTACCAAAAAAGTCGCGTACATTTTTCTGCAACCAGAAGTTCACTCGTCTCAGTACAGCAGTACTATTGCTTCAAAAATACCGTGCACTTGCATTGAACATGTAGTTCGGAAGTGTTAACAGAATATTATTCTGCTAATATTAGCAGTATAGTATA